>PVKS010022522.1:0-23734 GCA_004027875.1 Aplodontia rufa | reverse complement strand
GTAGTCTAACTCTGTAGCATAATTCTTGAAATGGCTTGGAAAAGAAAATATAACTACCTAAAGAAGGTGAACTATCTTTTTCTTTGTCATGATTAAAACATGCAGTTTTCCTTTTAAGGGCTCTTAACAGGTTGTTTACATCATAACTACAGCTTAAGTTTTAGGACGTTTACAACTATACAAGGACTGCACAGAGACAACGTGATGAGGTGAATTCTAGATCTGAGGAGCAGCTGTGAGGTCTGCTGGCTTCCTGTCTGCAGTACTGTTCAGGTGTCCTTGCTGAAAGAGGCAGCTGTGTTGCACCAAAGCCCTAGGAAAACTCTTAAATTGTTCAGCTCAGACAACGTCCTCTGTTCAACTCTAATTTTAAAGTCTAGGAATTATGCTCATGTTTTTCATAGAATTTGCCAAGATTTTAGTTGATGGAGGGAAAGAATGACAAAAGGTCTGGAAAATGAATGAGTAGGGTAGTCAAGGAGTCAGGATCAATTAAGCAAAGTTGTATTGCAATAAAATGTCTTTGTTTATACAGACGCCTGTTTTTAGCAAAGTGCTGGAGAGTCGGTCCCTTATTCTTCCTGAATGAAGAAAACAGAATTGTTGAATTTGAAGGGATTTAAGTTAGGAAAAACAGGCAATTGTCTCACTAGAAGTGGCAATATCTACTCACAAGATCAATGTGTGGCCACTAAAATCCCCTAAGAGTTTCTCCGAGCCTTCAAGTTTATCATGACTTAGGCACAGTGCATGGACTGGTAGCAAGAGCAGCCACGAGGGCTTGGGGTATCCAGTCACAATGGCCATTGGCCAAATATGTAAATAGCCCCATGTCAATGCTATGTAGATGTAGATAATTACAACTATTTTCTCACAAATCCTATTTTTTAATTTATGTTTTCAAGAAGTAGCAGTTAATAGTACATATATATATAAGCCTGAAGTTTCTACATTATTTCAATTTTCCACTTGGATATATAAACTAAGTTCAACCTGATGTTGTAGAACACAAAGACTGGTTAATTAGTATGGAAAATCACTTCATACAAAAGAGAGAGGTGGCTGGACTTTGGTCTGAAAGGGTTTGGACAAAATCTTCCTGGAGATAAAACAGTGACTTCTGCAATTTCAATCAGCCTCATATATCTATGTTTGTTTTTCAATCCAAACAACAACAAAATAATGTTCTGTAGAAAGTTATTTAGAAGGAGAGATAGCATACTCTGCAATAGTGTTTAGTGACCTGTTCCTAGCTGTTTTCATCATGAGCAAATAGTAGACTTTACATAAGTTTCAAAATAAAGAAAGTATAATCCTTAAATTTGATGTTCAAAAACTATGCTATACATTTAAGAGAAAGGTTTAATGCTAATTAGTTTACTTGTATGTTGCGGTGGCTCTGTAATATGTCGGTTTGGCTAGACTGAACTACATTTTCAAGAATTCCCTTTCTGTGGGTGTACAGTTGGTGAGCCATAGGGATATTCTGGGGAGGTTCAGAGATGGCAAGAGTGTAGCAGCCATGCTGTAGCTGGCACTTTTTTTTTTTTAAGAGAGAGAGGGACAGTGAGAAAGAGAAAAAAAGTTTTATTTAGGTTTTCATGTTGCTTTCACTGCTCCAACACTTCATTGTAAATGTGGTGCTGGGACTCGGACACGCATCCTTGTGCATGCCAGAGGAGCACTGTAACCACTGAGTCTCTGCTCCAGCCAGTAGCTGGCACTCTCGTTGCTGATATGCTGGCTCACATTTGCATTTGCATTTCTTCTCTCTGGATCCTTCTTCCCCTTCACTACTTTTTACCTCCACAAGGAAGGTAAAGATACCCTGCTCCTGCCGGCTATCCGTACTAACAAGCCAGAGGCAAGAAGCATACGTAGACAGCGTTCCCTCCTGTCCTTGTCTGCTCCACGGCTAGCGCCATGGGTCTGAGCTCCAGCTTGTTCTTCTTTCCCTCATTTTGTAACTTCCTTAGACCATTCAGGCTGCTATAACAAACCACCATACACCAAGTGGATCATCAACAGTGGAGATTTATTGCTCACAGTTACCTCTAGAAGTTGTGAAGTCCAAGATGAAGTGCGGGCAGGTTTGATGAGCACCCACTTCTCGTTCACACATGTTGCCTCGTTTTTGTGCCCTCACATGATAAAAGGGGGAAGGAGGGCTGGAGCGGTGGCCCTGCAGTTATGGTGCTTGGCCAGTGTGCATAAGTACCTGGGTTCAAACCCCAGCACCCACGTACAGAACTAAGTGTCAGAGCAATGAGGACCATGTGAAAAACTCAATAAAAATTGATTCTCTCTCTCTCTCTCAAAAAAAAAGAAAGAAAAAGAAAAAGGAGGGAAGGGAGTTCTCCATGGTCTGTTGTATAAACCACTAATCCCCTTCGTAACGGGTTTGCCTTCCTGGCCTAATCACCTCCCCAAAGTACTACCTCCTAACACCATCACATTGGTTAGGATTTCAATATAAGAATTTTGCTGGGTTATAAACATTCAGTTTATAGCAATGATCTTCTTCCCTTCCTTACTGTCTACCGTGTAAGCAATAGCTTGCAGAAGCTGCATAATCAACTCCCACAACTGTGACATGCGCGCCCGCCCCCCCCACAAAAACATGCTCACATGCACAAATCTCTTAATGGTTCTGCTTCTCTGGTTGAGCCCTGGCTGGTTTACATGATAGAACTTTTGCTAGAAAGTTAGACCTCAGGTGAACATTTAATGACATCAGTAAGTGCCTCGGCTAAGAAGAGAAACATGCAGTCAGAAGAATTCCAGGTTTTATGTATATATATATATTTTTTTCACATCACTTCCTTAAAACTTCCCTGGAGCCAAATCAAAGGAGATGAACTGATACAGGAAACTATCTCAAGGTCATGTGGTTCTAGCTTTTGATAGAGAAATACTCCCATCTCACAAACAAGGAAAGCAGAAGTTCAAAAGCTTAAATAAACTTGAGCCCCTGACTGTGTAAAAAGAGAGTTCAAGGGTGAGGTTTTATAATATCCATATGGTTCTAATTAGAGTTGGATGAATGGAGGAAAACTATGATGGTTATCAGACAGCTTCCTGGACTCAGATGGAAGGAGGTCTCATATATGATGCATGCTGGGTACCTCTCCTGATTTCATTCTCTACCACAGGCAGCAATGAACTTCCCATGGTATGCATAACTGAAAAACAAACAGAATTATAATTCACATATAAGTCAGTATGTGTTTGTATACATACATACATATTAATCTCTAATAGTTCTATTGCACTATGGTTGTATTAACTCAATTAGTCATAATATAACCTGTGACTAGGTAATATTATTGTGATTTGTTAGCAAAGAAAGCAAGGCACAGAGGGAATAGGTGTCTTGACAGGGTCATGTTGAAGTATATGGTGGGACTAGAGCCTGGTAACCAATGGTATCTAGCTCCAGGACATCTGTGTTGACCAATTCTACCCTGCTACCCTGTAGCAGTGTAGTACAGCTACCCTGTAGCTCTGTGAACCTGACCTTCACAGTTCGTAAGCTGGCTACAAATTTTTTTCCAACTCCATCATTGTTCTTTCTCTTATACATTCCTTATACTCCAGCAAAATACTACTCTTCTCATAGTTGAGCACTTCTTTATCACAGCAAAGAGAAACCTAAGGTAATTCAGATAATCAAGGCAAGACACCTCCCTGAATTTCTGCAACTTACCCAGCCCTTTCTTTTCTTTGCACCTTTCCTTGTGTACCTGCTTTCTGGAATGCCTCACTCTATCCCATCCTCCTCTACTCCATTCTAGAAACTCTACCTGTGTCTTACAGTCTTAGAGTTTCTTATAGGTATTTCTTCCTAGTCCAAGTGTTCATATCCCAATGTTTTTGTGAATCATAGCATTGAGCAGTAACTAACGTGTGTCCTTATTTTTATTTTCATAGACCTGCACCCATAAATTTTAGCAACAATTGACTATCCATCTTGATTCACTGGTGCTGCATCATTTCAATATGTGCTTGCTAAGAGCCTCTGCCCTCACACTGAAAAGGTCAGTCCTAAGTGTCATCGGGTGCTCTGTACAAGGTGCCTGTCCTCACTGGGCTCCCGTGGAGAGATGGGACCACTGCATAGAGTTTTTCTTCATATGGTGGCACAATTTCTTGCTACCTCTGTCTCTTTCCATATCCCCATATGATAATTTACTACTGCTTTGAAAGTATTTTATTGATATCTCTACTGTATTTTCACATTCTGATAGTCCCAGATTGCTATTCACCTTGCAATAAAGAGTGATTTCCTTGAAAGTAGGAACATATTTTATTCATCTCTACATGTTTCATAAATCCCGGAAGAGCATTGCATAGAAGAATTGCTCACTCTTTCTTTTTTAACTTTTAAAATGATTTGTCCATGTTGATTTTGACTGGAATTGTGTTGCAGAATACAATAGCTTGGGGAGAACTCATTTCTTAATAACATTGAGTCATTTCTTATGTGAACATGGTATATCTTTCCATTTTTTTTATATTTTTACCATCAGTGTTTGCAATTACCAGCATATAGATCTCGCACATAACTTCTGTTTTCTACTCCATAGATTCATGAAATCTACATATATCATGAGTCTTGATGCTATCCTATAGGGCATTTAAAATTTTAATTTTCAATTATTCATTGCTAATATCTAAGGACACACAACTTGTGGATATTGATCCTGTGAGCTCATTTGTTAAGCCTAGGAACAATTTGTAAATTCCTTGGAATTTTTTTGCAGACAGTTTATTTTTCTTACAGTGATTAGAGATGCTTAATTTCTTCCATTGTAATCAACCTCAAGACATTTTATTTTTATGTCTTGACATTGAACCAGCCGTAATCTGTGGGATGAAATTAAATGCAAGTACAGATTGACTATCTCTTGAGGCTGGGGCCAGAAATATTTTAGATTTGGAATATGTACATATACATCATGAGATATCTTGGAAAGGCAACTCAGTCTAAACACAAAATTCGTATGTATTATCCCTTCGGCTCAGGAGGCTGAGGCAGGAGGATTCCAAGTTCAAAGCCAGTCTCAGCAACTTAGCAAAAGACCCTAACCAACTTAGTGAGACCCTGTCTCAAACAAAACAAAACAAAACAGAAACCAGGCTGACTATATGGCTCAGTAGTTAAGGACCCCTGGGTTCCATCCCCAGGACCAAAAACCAAAAATGAAAACAAATTCATGTATGTTATGTACAGCACTTAAACACACAGTCTGAATGTAATTTTATACAGTATTTTTAATACACTTGTGATTTGACAGCAAACTATCCCTTGAGGTAAGATGTGAACTTTCCTGTTTGTGATGTCATGTCAGCACGCAAAAAATCTTGGATTTTGGAGCATTCTGGAATTTTCAGATTAAGGATGCCCAAAGTGCAGTAACAATTGGACTGCTGTGTTTTATTTCTGGTCTTGGGAGCAAACCCATCAGTCTGTGAACATTGTGTGTGATGTTAGCTGTGGTTTTTACAAAGATGACTTATCAGTTTGAAGAAATTCCTTTTCAGTCTTAACTGAGAATTTATTCTTAAGCAGAAAAAAAATGTTCAATTTGGACAAATAAATTTTCGGCTTTTGTTGAAGTGAGCAAATAGTTTTTATTACTCAGTGTTTGGCACAATCTGTTGCATTCATTTGCAGATGTTGAACGAGCCTTGTTTCCACTGACCATGATCTATTATGTTTTTAAAATATATTTTTGGACTAATTAACCAATAGTTCTTGGAGGAATTTTACATCCATTTTGCCATAATATTGATCTAGAGTTTATTTTTCTGCTAATGTTTTTGTCTACTTTTGATGAATTGGTCAGTTTCCTTCTATTTTTTGTAAGAGTTTGAGTAGAATTGGCATAATTTCTTTTTTAAAGTTGGAATTTTCTAGTTTTCCTGAATTGAAAGGTTTTTAACTATTAATTCAGTTATTTGATTCTGTGAATTTAATTACTTTGGATACAGACCCACTCTATCATTTATTTATTTACTTATTTATTTATTTTAAAGAGAGAGGGACAGTGAGAGAGAGGGGGAGGGAGAGAGAAAGAGAGAATCAATTTTATTTAGTTTTTCATGTGGCTTTCTTTGTTTTGTCAGTTGTATACGTGGTGCTGGGGTTTGAACCTGTGTCCTGGTGCACGCCAGGCAAGTGCTGTAACTTCTGAGCCACTGCTCCAGCCCCAGTTTATCTGTTCTTGAGTTAGCTCTGATATTTTCCATATTTTATGAATTTTCCATTTATCTAACTTTTCATATTTGTGGACATATTATTCTTCATAATGTTTTCCCATTTCTCTTTCATGTCTGTATGATTTGTAGTAATATCTATTTTTCATTTCTGATATTGACTATGTCTTCTTTTTTTTCTTAGTCATTATTGATATTTCAAAAAAAGTTTTTTTTAAAGAGAGAGGGACAGTGAGAGAGAGCGAGAAAGAGAGAGAAATTATTTTTTAAATTTAGTTTTTTATGTGGGTTTCCTTGCTCCAAGACTTTGCTGTGTACGTGGTGCTAGGGTTTGAACTCGCGTCCTCGCACATGCCAGGCAAGCACCGTAACTGCTGAATCAATGCTCAAGCCACAGCAAAAATCAAGTTTACTTTCATATATTTTCCTTGTGTCTTTTCTACTTTAAATCTTATCCAAATTTCTTCTTATTTTTAAGCTTTCCTTTTTTCTTCCTGAACTGAATTTAATTTGCTCTTCTATTTCTAGTTCTTTATGGTTCAAGCTTAGATAATTGATTTAAGTCTATTCTTTTCCCCACATAAACATTGAATGCTACAACATTCTCTATAAAACAAGATTCAGCTTTATTTCTGAACCTTGATATGCTGTGTTCTCATTTTTATTTAATTGGAACTATTTTCTTTTTTCCCTTTTGATTTCCTGCTGATCCATGGATAATTTTAGAGCATGTAGTTGAATTTTCACAATTGGAGGAATTATGTGAATAATCTAATTTGGTTACAATAAAAATATTCTTTCAGTGATTTTTAAATTCATTGAGTTTTTTTATAACCTTAAATATGATCCATCTCCATGAATGTTCTCTATTCACCTGATAACAATGTGCAGTTTTACTGTTGGGTATAAAGTTTTATAAATGTTGATTAGGTCAATAAATGTCAATTAGTTGACAATGTTGCAAAGAAAGGTCTTAGATAATCTTAGCCCTCCCATCAAATACTTTAAAAGGAGTTTCAAAGTTTCCAAAAATTATTTCATTTTCTTCCTTTCAGATTTATCATTCTTTTTTCATGTATTGCATGAGGTATTAAAAGGTAAATACATATTTAGTGTATTATTTCTATAAATATCTATAGTATCTTCAAGGTGAGTTGCCCATTTAATTAAGTCATGTCCCTTTTTATCTCTGGTCACATTCCTTGTTCTGAAGTCTACTTTCCCTTCTTATTAATTCAGCTATCCCTGTTCTTTTTGAGTTCCCAGTGAAGTCTATGGGGAAGAGGGTGCAAATGGATATGAAATCCTCTGTGTCAACAGCACCTCAAGGTGCTAAGCTTTGGCACCAACTCACATTTAGCCTTTAGCAATACTTCAAACAATTATGATTGGAATCATCTACCAGCCTGTGTGCTTTGTACCGTGTACCAAGTAAGTAAACGCTGGCTCCATCTTTAATCAGGGTGCCTGTCTTTGCTTAAACTTTAGACTCTTAGTAAATCTGTGACCTCAGTTCTGTGATGGCTTCAAGACAAGTTATAATTTCACAGATCATTTAGATTTTTAATTTTATCAGGTGGGAGCATTGTTATTTCCACTTTCTATATCCTAAATAGAAGCAAAACGTTAAGATTATTCACATTTAACATGTTTATTAAAATACTTGGGTTTAAGTGTGTTACCTTGCTATTCATTTGCTCTATTTCCCATCTATTCTTCAATCCCCACTCCATTTTCCCTCCTTTCTTGGAATACTGAAATATTGTTTAATATTCTATTTCCACTCTTTGCCAATCAGCTGTGTCTCTTTCTCTGAAGTCGGTGTCCTTGGGTTTACAATATGCATGCTTCATTTATTGCAGTTTACCTTCAAATCATTTCATATACTTAATGTGTGATCTAAGGCCATCATAACTTCTATGTTTTCTCATTCATTCCATATTGTCATTTTAGATGTTATTAGTTTCCATTAAAAAGCCCACAATTTTTCAATAACATTAAAAAGCAAGGCATTAAAGAAATAGATATTTGTCTCCATTTTTACTTTTTCTGATGCCTTTTTCTCCTCTATGTAGATCTGAGTTCCCCTCTAGTATCAGTTTCTATTAATTTGAAGAACTTCCTTTAAAATTTCTTATAGTGCAGGTGACAAATCCTTAAGCTTCTTTTCTTCAATTTGGAAATTTCTTTATTTTTCTGTGATCATTTTATCATTGTTAATTTGCATAAGATTGGTTTTATTTCTTTGGCTATGTTATTATTTTTCTTTGTCATAGATTTCAGAGAATTGATTTGGACAGAACTTGGTGTGGTTTTCTTTATGTTTATCTTGCTTGAGATTGATCATGTTTATTGGAGCTGTGAATTTATAATTTTGTCAAACTTATAAAATGTGTAGCTTTCATATTTCAATTCTTTTTCATCTTCCCTCCTTACAGTTCCTCTTTATTTCTCATCTGGGACTCCGAATATTCTTGAGTTAGATTATTTTGTGTTCCTCCATAACTCAAGTTCAGCATTTTCCAACCAGTTTTTAAATTTTATTTATAAAAGATATTTTTCTTTTAGCTTCATCATTTTTGTTTTAATTGATCTTAGATGGAATTTTTAAGCTCAGCAACATCAACATATTGGTTGGATAATTCTGTGTTGGGGGTCTGCCCTGAGCTTTATAGGATGTTTAGCAGAATTCCCAACTTCTATCCACCAGATGCCAGTAGCAACTTCCCCAAGTTATGACAACCAAAAATGTCTTCAGCTATTGCTAAATGCCTCCAAATGGGCAAAACTATCCCCATTTGAAAACCATGACACCAAGGGAATGGCACTTTTCTTCTCCCATGTCTAGCATGCTATCATAACCATATAAGAAGTGATTTTAGATCAGATATGAATTTTTCAACTCTAGATGTTCTATTTGGTGCTTTAAATTTTCCCATAACATTTCTATGTTTTTTCTTTAAGTTCCTGAAATATTTATAATAGCTGTTTGAAGTTCCTCATTGTTAATTCTCTCTGGTACATCTGGGTTTGTGCCTGTTGACCGATTCTTCTTATTTTTCATGCTTCTCCACATTTCTACTTACTTTAATAGATGGTGAACATTCAGATATCACATTGCTGAAAGTCTGCATTTTTCATGTATTTTCTTATAAGTAGACTTAAATTTTATGTGGCAGATAACTGATTGACTCAAATGTAAGCTCCACCTTTGTAAGACTTTCTTTTGAACTGGTTTGATCTTTGTTCTACAATTAGTTTAACCTCAGTACTAGAGCTAGAACCTTTTAAGTCTCTTCTGAATACCTTGGGTGCTTAAAGACACTCTTCTCTAGCTGGATTAACCCCAACTATCTTTCAGTTCCTGTGAATTCTGGGTATTATTTTATGTACAACTTCCCACTTTTCCCCCCAGAGTTTTATTTTTTGTTTTTACTATTCTCATGAATTCTTCTAGTATGCTAGTGTTATTTAGGCAAAGATTCAAGAGGATTAATGTAGACTTTGGGGGTTATCGTATTTGCAGAGCTTTATCCTCTGGTTACTTGTTCTGTGCATTACAGATGCCTCATCTTCACTAAACTCCAACCTCTGTGTTCTCAACAGCAAAATCGTGCTTTGTGCTCCTATATTTTGGTTTGGAAGGAAGGAACCTGGGAGAATTTTAGGGCTCGCTTTATTTGTTTCATTTTGTCAGGGATCACAGTACTATACTACTCGGTGTTTAATATCTTCCAACCGTTGTTTAATATGTTTGTCCCCATTTTGTAATTGTTTATAACAAGAAGGCAAATCTGATATGGATTATTTCATCATGACTAGAAGTGAAATTAAATATTTCCTGATAAATGCATTATAAATGGATGTCAGTAGTCAAATTGAGACCAAATGTGGACGGATTGGTGTAAAGCTACTTTGATTAAGGCTGTATATTGATAAGTGAAAAAAGTACATTTCAATTTCTAGGTAGGATTGTGATAATTACCTTCTTACAACATTTTCCTGGAACTATGCCATCAGAGTCCTTAAACATGCCTTTCCAAGGCACATCTGTGGATTTTGCAGATATTTCAACCATATCAATGAGTCCTATTTCATGCCCAGCTCAACTATGCATACATATCATAAAAATTTACTGGTCTATATTTTTTCTCAGTTCAACCTTCCTAGGGGATTGATGAAAAATGAAATAAAGTCCATTGGCATTTTTACAACTGTTAAAGTAAAAGCATTACACTTTTAAAGAAAATAGGAAGTGCATTTCGGAGTTCAAGGGACCACAGACTTTCTTATGTCCCAAGACATAAATGTCTTGGCTGCATAGCATTTCTGGGCACTACTTTAGTTTAATGCATTAACGTTGGAAGAGAGTTTCCTAGTGGTGGTGCAGAACTTATTATTCACAAGGGAAGGCTCTGAAAGGAAGCCTATGAAAACCAGGAATTGCTATGACTCCCATTCCTACTTCAGATGGGAGTTGCTTTTGTTTTTATTTTTATTTTTGCATGGAAAAAAAGTTTTATATCATTTTTGAGCCTTTAGTATGTACTCATTACATGTTTCTTAAGTAATTCATTGTGAATGGTGAGTTCAGGGGGTTGTAGATTTCTCTCAGCCTGATACTTGATCCTCTCTTAAATTGTTTGTTTCACTAACAAACTTAGAGGGTTTTTGGGGGGGTGACAGAGGACATCTGGGAAAATACCTATAAATCAAGAGTGAAATGGATGCCTTTTATTTCATAATATTATTGGACCAGTTATCTCTATATTTGGAAGCCAAACTGTATCTGTGCAACATATCTCTGGACAAAGAAGATCTATGTGTGCTATGCAGCATGACCACACTCACCCAGCCCAATCCAGATACATCAAAGCCATCTGTGCAAGCAGTTTGGAGACCCATGTCAGAACCACCAGCTCTTCTGGCCTTCCCTGTGGGTAGTAGGGTGGGGAACTAGCCAGTCACAAAGCACTTCAGAACACTTGGGAGATATCAATCCAATGAGACATGCCATGCATAAAACATAATTATATAGCTCCTAGCAGTGTTGTTTAGAAAGACAATAACCCATTTAATATTTTGAAATGCCTTGCCCAGACAGAACTGTTTTAGAACATCTTCTGCTTTCCTTGACCTCAGTCTCTAAGGTCTTCCAATTTTTAAAAAATTCCAGAATTCTTTGACTTTCTGAAGAAAAAAAGCTAAGCGATCTTACTGTTGAGTTGGAATTTGCTAAGAATATCGGATTTCTGGTGTGAAAAACTCAACCACGGAAAATGGCTTGGACTTGCTCTCCTTTGCTCACGTCCTTTTATTCTAATTTTGTGATGGAATGTCATATGCAAAGCATTCATCTAGATCCCATTAGAGTGAGCTGTTTCCTGACCTATACCCTTTTCCTTAGAAATGTGCAAATGTACTACTACTACTAATAATTGCTTATTTTACAAACAACCCACAGTTACACAAGACATTCTCATAAATCATTTGAAAAATAAGAACTAAATGAAGTAGGAATGTGTAATAATATAGAATGAAGTTTTAGTCAAAAAACTTAGGACAAATTCTTGGATTTAGTGGTTTCTTAATCATGGAAGAGCTTTTCCTAAATTATCTTAACCACGGAATTTTCAATCACATAGTAGGCAGAATATTTTTTTGCTTTACTTATTTCATAGGATTAATAGCAAGATCAATAAAATTATATTTTTGTGTACATACACATACATGCACACACATAGATATCTTTTGTTCAGATGAACCCGCAATAGTTATCAATTTTTCCAGAAATTTCATAAAAGTAACTTATTGGTAGCAAAGAGGACAAAGAAGCATATTCTGGACATTATCTCATTTAATCTTCACACCTATCCAACAGAGTGAACTGAAGCCAAGACATTACTTTGGCCCAGTCACACAGCCAGGAAGCCCAGAGAAGACCCAGATCCAGGTCCGATTTGGGGCCAAGTCTGTGTTCTGTACATTGCTGTGTCTTTCTTGCTCCCTATTTGGTAGAATCAAAGGATTCAGAAGGAAAAATAAATGAACTTCTCCTTGATAATAATAATAAGCTCCAACAAGAATAGGTAATATGAAAAGGAGTTTTTACTGAGATCATTAGAAGGTTTATTGCAGGCGATTTATGGTATAAAACCCGGGATGTTCGTATCTGATAGTTATAGGGGCTGCTCAGCCCTTAGCCTCTTAGCAGTAGCCTGTTCTGTATTAGAGCAAATTGGACTGGGGAAGGTTTAAAAGGCTGATTCCCAACCTTCCCAGACTGCACTCTGAGGACGGGCAGGGTCTACCCAGTCGCCTGAACATTCAGCCTCACTGGCCCTGGAGGCAACGGTTCACAAGATTTTGGAGGAAAGTTTAATGAATTAGTACCCCAAGGGTACAGAGTACTCTAGCTATTCAATCAAACAAGTCAGGAAATCAAAGTTTTTTTTCTGGACAATAGCAAGGTCAAAACTTGTAATAGCCATTTAACCTCAGAGACCACCAAAGGAAAAATAAAATCACATTAATGGATGATTTCATTAAATGAGATCTTTTAAGCTAATGGTTGAGAAAATTTAATGAATTTTTCAACTGCTTTACTTAAGAATAAATTAGATGTGAGGGATAAAAGTGCACAGGCATCCATCCATTTCTTGCCATGAGTTTTGGAATAATACTTGGGAAGATCTGATCTGACTTTATGTTAGACTTCACATAAATTTAATTTGATAGAGAGATTTCCTTTTTTACTTGTGTAGTTTTAAAAGAGTGAATTTTAAAGTGAATTCCAAGGAAGATGGTAAAATCCTCAAGATGAGGGACTTGCCATAAGCATGTTCTTTGGATCAAAAGAAATGAAACAGCTTGTTTTGCCTGTACACTAGAAAAAAAATGTTTTAAAGTATTCGATTTGGTTTGGTTTGACTTGAAATGTCTTATCAGAAAATAGAGCAGGGTAAGAATTATATAGACTGTCACTATAAAATAAACTGCATTTTAAATTTACACTAACCTATTTGATTCCAATATATATGTATTCCAAAAAGTTAATAATCATAAATGTCATGTTCCTTCTGTCTCTCTCCACATATGTACATATTTGAAATACATATGTATATATGTATGTATGTATGTATGTATACCTATATGTAGACACATATATATGCAAAATATTAATGTATTAAATATATTATAATATAAATATTCAAAATAATAGTACCTGGTCATAAATATTCCACCAAGTGTTTGTGAATGATTTAGATACTGATTTGTACAAATTTATACTTAATCACAAGTATTTAAAAAAGTAACGCTGCTTTCTAAAAGTTACATTCCTTATTTTTTGTTTTCTATGATAAACCAGAAGTGTTTTCCAGAATGTCTTCATTACAAGTGGAACTCATATTCTAATGCGGAAATTATATAGGAATGCAAATTATCTTTAGGCTCCAGAATTAATATACTACATTCAAAGTGTTGGTTGACCCCACCCTTCCCCATGGTTCTGTTGTACTCTGGAAAATGGTCAAGCACCATGAGAAATTCCCCTGTGTCATGTCCTCAACACTGTAACTCTGAAGTGAAAACTAAAAATTGTCATGAATTTTTCCAAGTTGCAAATAATATTGATATCTTTTTTTTTATATTTTAAATAGTTTGTTAAGATTTGTGCTTTATAATATACATAAAGAGAAAATTGACTGTGGTGTTTTCGTATATGCACATAGCACATCTTGGTTATTTCAGTGAAATAAATCAGAATTTCAAAGCCAAGGGTTGGATGTTTTCTCTCATATGCAGAAGCTAGACCAAAATGAGAACAAAGTGTAGGTCAGGGGCTCCCACGGACACGGGTGGGAGATCAGTGCAGTCGGGGAATGGTTTGAGGGGCAGGGAGAGAGGCAAGAGAGGCACAGTTCTTATCTAGGAGCTTTGGCATACTGGGGTTGAATTTTGCAAATAAAAAGAGTAGATGTTAACTTATTTATATGATTTGAGTTGTGCTCCAATTCCCTCACCTCATTAAAACTGCCCTAAACTCAGGTATCACAGAATGTGAAATTAAACTAATGGATAGAGCATTGCAATTCTCTAGCCAGAGTTTCTTAAAAATGAAATTGCTTTAGAGAAGGACTGGCTCATTGTTTGTTAGGATCTGTTTATGAATTATTTATTTATCAGAGGCTTTCTATTATACTAGACAATTGGGGGCTGCAAAAAGATTGTTGAAGGTGTATTGAAAGGGATTGGAAGGAGAGATCCACTGGTACCCATTGGATCAAGCAGGTACTGTTTCTAACTGGCCTGTTAGAACTGTGGCCCCCAGAGATAAGCCAAAAAGTGCCCAACGAACCATGTATTCATGGGAGATTTGAAATCGCCAACATCATCTTTCTATTCCTCTCCAGGTGCTTAGGTATCACTAACTCAAAATATTGTGAGGGAAATCTGCAGGTTCAGGAATCAGACTTCAGAGGGCAGTGTCGAACTGAGAGCACTGCCAACCTAATCCAAATAAGTAGGGCTTCTTTAGAGTTTCAAAAAACAGCTGGAATTCTGCATTGTTAATGTGAAATCTCCTAAATTAAAAATCTTGACTCTGCACAAATTGAGACAATCAAAACTCTGTTATTAGTCTTGAATTGGTCTTCAGCTTCCGCATTCTTTGTCCCTAAAATACTTGATCCTAGATTTTACTGTAAAGATAGGAGGGAAGATTAGGCAGCATGATGGGGATGATTTTTATCCCTTTGCTTATTAGACATTTATAGGTGACTTTTATATTATCTACCCAGTTCTGTCCATTGCAGGTAAAGTCATGAACACCAAAAAAAAAAAGTCCCAACCTCTTCAGTTGATAGTCTTATTAGTAATGGCTGGTGAGACTGCTGAAAAAAAATTGGTAAATAAAAGTTAGAAAGAAATGGCATAAAAAAGGATAGATTTGAGGAATTTTTGAGTGAAAGTAAGGATATATAAGGATTTATTCATTGTTTTTTCAGATATGGAAAGGCTGCCACTGAGGATATTGAATTGGTCAGGAATGTAGCAAGCTCCTGGGAGAATCTGGGAGAGAACCCAGGACTGCCTTTTTGGAGTGCAAACTGTGCCATTAAATGGAGCACAGAGATCCCCTAGCTCACAATGCACAGGATCCAGTGAGACTCAAATGACATGGGGTAAGCATGTAGGTCTGTGCCTAAATGGGAGTGGTGGGGTTAATGGTCTTGACAGCTCTTGCAGGCTGTGCTTCCTATTCCAAGGAGAACTTGCTTTAAATCTAGAAAGCAGAAACACAAGACCAAGGAACCCATCATATCTTCCTTTCTTCTGTTACTTCCCTGTCTTAGCCAGCTACCTATGCTGAACGTGATGGCGCAGAGGAAAGGGCAAGATGTGACAACATGAAGCTGCTTTTCCTTTTAATATTTCCTTCCTCATCAGTAATCCAAAGGCAGAGAATGTTGGCATAATAAGCACCAAGAAATAAAGCAATGGCTAAGCTAATAATAACCTCAAATTGTACCAATTTTTATGCAAACAGGGATGATTGCCTAGGATACCTGAAAGCGTAGGGTGGGGTACAGGGTGGGGGGAGGGATTAGAAAGGATATATAGGAGACTGGAGGGTGGGAATATGGGGGAATCATCTCAGAAGGAGATCTCTGACCTCCACGAGATGTCCATTTAACTCAGGCGGTCTTCTGGGGGAAAAATAGAAACATGGGGAACCCAAGGGGGGCAACCATGACATGGCATTAGCCTTGGATAACTATATATATATATATATATATATATATATACAATGTTTCCCCCTCAATTGTAACTCCATATTCATCTAATAAAAAAAGAAAGAAAGAAAACAAAATCTGGGTTTGGTGGCACCCATCTGTAGTTTCAATGACTCAGGAGACTGAGGAAGGAGGATTGAAACATTTGAGGCCAGCCTCAGCAATTTAATTAGGCCCTAAGTAACTTAGAGAAACTCTGTCTCAAAATTAAAAATAAAATTGTCTGGGGATGTTGCTCACTGGTTAAGCATCCCTGGATTTAACTTTTGGTACCGATAAAAGAAATAAAAATAGAAAAATAGTATAAAATAGATAAAATATTTGATTTCATTCTGTGTAGCATTTCCACTGTTTTGGAAAGAACAGAAAATATTCATGTACAAATGTAAAAACTATAAATGAATTGTGTGATTTTGGTAATTCTGCATAAGAATTAAAAACTCACATTTACATTTAAAATGGCCACTGTAGCTTCTGGTCCAGACTGGCAAGTGCTCAGGACTACCCAAGGAGGAACCCCACCCAGAGCAGCTGGCTGAGGCCGGTCCAAGCCTCTTCTGGTCCAGCCCTGGCACAGGCTCAGGACAGAGCTGAGGAGGAACCCTGCCTGGAGCATCCTCTGCCCACCCAAAGCCCCAGCCTCTGCCTCTTCTGGTCCCAGGACATGCCCAGGACACACCCAAGGAGGATTCCCGCCTGGAGCAGCCCCAGCCCACCTGATGCACCAGCCCAGGCTCTTCTGGCCCTGGAGCCAGCAGGCACCCAGGACAGTGCCGTGTAGGACTCCTGCTCAGAACAGCCCACACCCATATACAGAACAGGATTTTGGTTCTGAGCCTGGAATAGCCAAAATATTATTAAGCAAGACAGAGGAAGCAGGAAGTATCACAATCCCTGACCTGAAATTTTACTACAGGGCTGTAGTAACAAAAACAGCGTGGAATTGGTTTCACAACAGAAATGAAGACCAATGGAACAGAACAGAAGATCCTGAGACAAACCCTGAAATCTTTAACCATCTGATATTTGACAAAGGGAGCAAAAGAATAGTATGGAAGAAGGACAGCTTGTTTAACAAATGGTGCTGGACAAACTGTTCAACCATATGCAGACAACTGAAATTGGATTTTTACATCCACCCTGTACATGAATCGATACAAAATGGCTCTAGGATCTAGAAATTAAATAAGCAACTATACACTTGCTTGAAGAAAAAATAGGATCAACACTCCACAACATAGGTGTCGGCACCACCTTCCTTACCAAGACTCCCATAGCCCAAGGATTAAAGCCAAGAATAAATGTGGATGCTATTAAACTAAAAAGCTTCTGTACAACTAAAGAATTAGTCAAGCATGTCTACAGAGAACCTACAGAATGGGAGAAAATCTTTGCCTACTATAGCTTGGACAGAGGGCTAATATCCAGAATATAAAATGAAATAAAAGAACTGAACACCAAAATCATAAATAATGCAATCAATAAATGGGATAAGGAGCTAAATAGAAACTTCTCAATAGCAGAAGTACAAAAAGCTAGTAAGTATGTGAGAAAATGCTCTATATCACTAGCAATCAAAGAAATGCAAATCAAAACTTCACTAAGATCCAACCTCACTCCTGCCAGAGTGAAAGAAATGAATAATGCAAGCAATGACAGATGCTGGAGGGGTTGTGGGAAGAGAGGAACACTTTCACACTGTTGGTGGGACGGCTAACTTATACAGCCACTCTGGAAAGCAGTGTGGAAATTCCTCAAAAAACTAGGCCTGGAACTACCTTATGACCCAGCTATCCCACTTCTGGGTATTTTCCCAAAAGCAGTAGAAAAGGCATATTACAGCAATACAGCTTCATCGGTGTTTAGAGCAGCTCAATTTACTATAAGTAAATTATGGAACCAACTCAGATGCCCTTCACTGGATGAGTGGATTCAAAAACTGTGGTACATATATACAATGACTTCTACTCTGCAATTAGAGAGAACAATGTGGCATTTGCAGCCAAATGGAGATGGAAAAAATTATGCTGAGAAAATATCCCAAACTCAGAGACTCAAGGGACAAAAGTTTTCTCTCATATGTGGAAGCTAGAATACAATTGGAAACAGACTGAAAGTTGCCTAAGCTATTAATAATCTTATCATGGGTGACTTTTTACATTAGCAAGGGGAACCTTGCCTATGATGGGGAATGAAGGGAATGGGGTAGGGATGGGATTGGCAATAGAATGGATGTCAAGCCAGCCGGAGGGAGGGAGTAGGGGTTTATCAACTCAGTAGAGAACCTTCGACTTCCATGTAAAGCCTACTTTACACAGAGGTAAAGTAGGGGAAGCATGGGATTTTTGGGAGGGACTCAAAAGGGGGAAATCATGACCTGGCATCAACTTTGGCTTGCTTTGTCAATATCCATGTGCTCACGAATGTGTGGCAACGATTGCCTCCTATATGTTAGACTATGTTGAATGAATTGAAAATAAAAAATTACTAAAGATTCTTTATACTTGATTGACATAGGCTGTTGAGCTTCTGCCCTCACTTAGGTCTCCTTTGAACCAGTAAAGAGGGCTGTATTTTTGTGTAGTTGCTGATCCACTGTCATGTCCAGCCATTTTTTTTCCCAAGATCACGTGGGCTTTGTGAAGAAAAGTGATTCCCATGGTGTTCAGCCAAGCTTATTGATTTAGATCATCTAACTTTTCTGCATCCATAGACATTCCTTTGGCTTAAAGTAAATGATTAAGCAGGTGTGTGTATGTGGTCGGCCTGCGACTGAGAGGGACAACCTCCTTTCCTTCCACTCTTGCCTGTCTGTGCCATTTGCTGACTTCGTGTGCAGGCCACATTCTTGTAGATCTATTGTAATTTCATGTCAGAAGTAAGTGTTGTTTTTCAGTTGTTTTGACTTTGTGGATAGGACGTAGTCAGATGGATTTTTGTATGGTAATCGTAGCCTAAATTGAAGAACTGTGCATAATTTTTTACTTGTTCATTCATTTGTTGATCATATACCCATGTCTGGTATTTACATCAATATATCCATTAAAATACAGTTGTATTTGACTTTTTATAGGTAAAGATTATAGACAAAGATGAAGAAAATAAAACACAGTCCTCAAGGGTGTGTTATGATTCATATCTGGAATATCACCAAAGGCTCATGTATTGTAGGCTTTGTACTCAATGCAACATTGCTCAGAGGTGGGGCTTTTAGGAAGGATTTGGATCATGAAGGCTTTAACTTCATTAGTGGATTAATCTGTGGATGGATCCATAATTTGAATGGACTGTCGGGAGGTGGTAAAACTGTAGGAGATAGAACCTAGGGGCCTGCCACTGGGGACCATATCTTCTCTCCAGACTCTTTACTTTCTGGACATGAGGTGAGTGGCTCTGCTCCCCAACTCCGTTCTGCCATAATGTTCTGCCTCACCACAGGCCCAGAGCAATGGGACCACAACCTTGGAATGAAACCTCTGAAACTGTGAGCCAACAGAAAATTTTCCCTCTTTAAGTTGTTTCTCTCAGGGATTTAGTCACAGTAACAAAAAACTGACTGGCACAGGGTGCTAGTGCATACAGGTTGAAATACTTTTCATGGAGTTGTAACTATGAGTTTAAAGTTCAGGAGACATAATGAGAGTCAGTTTTCTCAAGAAGATGGCTGGCATCTTGATATTAAATGTGATTACCAGAGTGGAGAAGAACTAAGAAAAGGGCCAAGAGCTAAGTCATTGTATATAGGAAAAGGGCACAATTCTCTAACTGATCCCTGATTTGGGATTTGGCTATCTCTTTCTGGAATGTAAACAAATTTGACTCAATATTGAAGTTGAAACCTTAAATCATGTTTTCTGTAAATGTGTAAATCTTGAGAAACTTCTAGTACTTGCTGTGACTGACAATATCATACCCTTAAGCCATGAGTGACAGGGCTAAAAATAATGATAAATTGTATGCAGAACTTTCTCTGTACCAATCATTATACCGAATGGTATATACAAGTGCTATATGATTTAATATTTAATTAATAGTATAAAATGAACAGCATGATTATCTCCATTTTATATACAAAACAATAACAAAAAAAACTGAAGAATTATGATGTTGATTAATCTATTATTTAAAAAACTCAATACTAGCGAGGGTGGACCCACACTACAAGTCTCTGAAATGAAAACCTTCAGCCTTATTACTGTCCCAGACTCACCTGCCATGCCCGGGTTCCTCTGCAGGGTCAGCTGAGTCTTAAGTACTTTATAAATCTCCTATCTCAGACATTACAGAAACAACAGCAATAAATCATTTAAAGGATAAGAAAAACTTTCAATAACTTTATCCAATGCCATGAACTTTAACTCAAAAGAGGCCACGTGAACCTTTTTGAATATTAGGAAGGGCCAATAAAGCAAGCATGGTGCTTTGGATTAATTACCCTTATTAATTAAATTAGCTGTTCATTTGCCTGAATTGTCATCCAGGCTTGGTCACACCTATGGACACACAATATTGCCAGTTTCCTGACATAATTTAATTTTTAACATATTACCATCACTCTAAATGGAATATCATGGTCCTAGTTTGTTTTTCTTCCACAGTAACCTAGATCCTTGAATAGATTAGCGTTTGGGTTTTGAAAATAGGATAGGTGAGAAAAAACCTATTAAGTAACTGAGTTAAGCTTGTAAAAATGGGCTAATACTATTTTTCTTTTCCATTTCAACAGCACCATCCACAATTGCTCTCTCATTAAAGTCCTTGCTAGGAACCCACAGCATGAGAAATTGCAGCATCTTTCCTGGGCTGTGAAGACTGCCTATATCTCTTGCTTTCAGCTCTCCCCATACCCACCTGGGACGTATCTATAGAGTTTTTCATCTTTCTAACTTCCCTTCTTTTTTCCAAAGAAGAATTTACCCATCCATTTCCTGCGCATCATACGAATTTCATATGATGTGATACCTTCTTAAAATCAAAATGATCAGAACAATCATAAAATGTCAGTTCAGTGGAAGTTCTGAAGGAGCCTCAGTCAGAGACTTTGCTGAAGGTGTCATATTCATGTCTACATCCTCACCACAGGGTCTGACATACAGGAAATAGCCAGTGAGAATTTCCTGAAGCAAAGTAGGATAAGATGCAGGATGGACTCCTAGCTCAGAATGTTGCCTGCAGAGAACAGATAGGGTAACACAACAGAAATACTAGGCAGTCCAAAGAAAGCTGGAGACACCAGGCTCAGAAGGGGAAGGAGAATGGGATAGGCATGAGAGTCAATGCCTCTTCCTTCAAGTTCCATCTCCACTAGGTTTGAGGCTCTATAACATTGCCCTCTATGGATGCTGACAACTAACCTCTGTTCTTGTTCACATTTATTTTTGGGGGTGTCCTTAGGCATACTCAGATGCCACCATCCATTGGGTAAAAGGAAAGGTTAAAAGATAATTAGTGCATCTTAATCATTTCAAGTGTCTATAAAAGCTCTCCGATTTTCAAACTTGGAGAAATATTTGTTGCTTTTGACATATATTTCAGTACTTAACATACTTTGGTGCACATACTGGGCAAGTAGCAAGCAAGGATAGTTTACTGAATGTTTATTTTTTTAAAGGTGTGTTTCCAGGAGACAAACCAAGACCATAAACATTATTCTGTAGTATAGCCAACCACCTGGGTAATGAAATTTTAAAATTTCAGCATCTATGATGCAAATATAAGAAAAACAAAATAACAACAATAAAAAAATGAACCAGATGGCTCAGTTGACCCCAAACAGGGGACTTTTTATATTAAGTGTGGAGCAGGACACATGAGATTACTGATGTCAATGCAGAGGAAATGTCTCATACTGGATAGGGAGTTGAGCAGATGAGAAGAGCCCATATAAAAGCATCAGAAGACTAAAGCTATGACATTATACAACAAAATATTTGGGAAGAAAGGTGACTAGACTGGACAGTAGGATCAGAAGTCCTATTCTCAGAATTAAATAAAGTGAGAGAGGTCAGATTAATGAAGGGCAAATGTAGCGGTGTAACGTTTGATAATGTGGAATTATCAAAGTCAGTTGTGAGATTTATTGTTAACTCTCTTTGAGGTTCCTGTCTCCATCAGAATGAAAGGCTTAAAGTAGCATGACTCTGAAGACTCAAGTCAGGTTCTCTTCACTCCAAACAAGATGCCTAAAATCAATTTAAAAATAGGCTGGGGGCTGCAGAGGTGGCTTGGTGGTTGGAGCACTTGCCTAACATGCACAAGAACCCAGATTTGAACTCCAGCACCACATATACAACTAAGTGCTGGGAAAACAAAGGCCAGATGGAAAAATAAATAAAAATTGATTCTCTCTTTTTCTCTGTCTCTCTCCCTCTCTCTTAAAAACAAAACAAAACAAAAACAACAAAAACCAGGCTGGGCATTCTAGGCTCTGTAACTCATTCTCAAGCACTTCTTACAAGACTATGCCCCTTGTGCTGGGCTCAGAGTCGTCTACGCTCAGCTAGCCCATCATTCTAATCCATCCCCATATCTTTTCTTTGGATTATTTTGACCTCACAACATGCCAATTGGCCTGTGTCCTTGGAATCTAAGACATCTTCAGTCCTTCTTCTGACTCTTAGATGCTGAATCTAACCTCTAATAAGAAACCACCCACCTCCATCCCCCTGCCATATTTTGGCTTTACTCATCTCTCTGAATTTTGTCTATTTTTGTTCCCTTCCCTGCAGCAGATGACCTCATAGCGATGGTACTTTGTCCTTACACAACTTTATTGTTCAGTAAACTCTTGCTTTAACTAGATGTCCGGTCCTCCTTTCTTTCAAATGTAATCCATTTAAGTGTTTTGCAAGACCTTACATAGCATTTCTCAGGAATCTATTTCTAAAAGTTGATCAGCTCTTTTAACTCTTAGTTGGAAAGATCTAAGATATGAGTCCACATTTCTTATAAGAATTATTATAATATTTCTTATAATAAATAAGAGACATTTCTGATGTTTTTTATTTATTATTTACTTCCACTGAATTTGCTAATGAGGGAAAGTGCCCTTTCATAATTATGGCAACAATGGCCTCACCAAAACAAGAAGGTGGATGTTTTAGGGTAGAAAGATCTTTCCTTCTGAAATTTGAGAAGCTGAGAACTCTGTGGGTTAGAGAGTAAGCAAGCCATATAAGCTTCTCTGTCTGCTGTTTCAGAGCCAAGACTAGACAAACCTAGACACAGAATTAGTCTGGCAGATAATATTCTTTTAAAAATACAGTATCTCCAAATGTTGACCTTTCTGGCAAGACTTGGAAGAAACACATTCAGCAGTGGGAAATTTATAATCATATTAATTGTGTTCCCTACTTCTAATGTGATGCTTCTGTCTATGGGAATGGGGAGCAGGGGGACTCTGCTGTCAGACTGATCTTGAAGGAATGAATCCTGACACTCCAGCAGGCATTCAGCAAGCCCAAGTTAGCAGGCTTAACCATGTTTTAAGAGACAGCTGGTTTAGTGAAGCAAGAATCATTTTGTTCTGAAGCAAAAAGCTTCAGGGCATGGAGTTTGGGGAATCTGTGAGATTGCTTTGCATATTTAGAATGAGTTGCTTTTACTTTCTTTTTTTAAAATTTTTTTTATTTTTGAACAACCATACAAGTTTTTAACAAAATAATATAAAATGTGTATAGATTCTGGATATTGCAATTACCCCCAGGAGTGCCCCCCCC
>PVKS010022521.1:0-33614 GCA_004027875.1 Aplodontia rufa | reverse complement strand
AGCACCCACAGCAGTCACAGCCAGGGCCCTGGGCAGGGGTGAGGGTCGGAGCACCCACAGCAGTCACAGCCAGGGCCCTGGGCAGGGGTGAGGGTCGGAGCACCCACAGCAGTCACAGCCACGCATTTTTCACAGTGAACCTACATTTTTAATTTTTTTAAAGCGAGAGGGACAGTGAGAGAGAGAGAGGGAGAGAGAACCAATTTTATTTAGTTTTTCATGTGATTTTCGTTACTGTGATACTTCATTGTATACGTGGTACTAGGATTCAAGCCCACATCCTCATGCATGCTAGGCAAGCACTGTAACCACTCAGCCACTGCTCCATCCCCCAATAGGTGGATTTTTAAGCGTACTTGGCCCATGATAAAGCTTTGGGGCTGGCCCAGTGTCCTGCAATCTGTTTGCAGTTGTTCTTGCAGCAGTGAGCATCTCCGTGCAGTGTTTAACCTCAAGTGCAAAAACACTAACGCTTCCTGTCCTGGATGGAATTGCATCTGGGGGAAAATGGGGCTGTCGGTTTAGTAAGATTCTCCTCCCTGCATGAAGGTAACTTACTACCAAACAAATCACTTATTTGGAGTTTTATGCCCTGTTCTTTGCTAAACTATTTAAGGCATGTTGGTTATAAAAAAAAAATAGCCACAATGTAAGAATACCTTGAAGTTTTTATGCATAATAAAATATTTTTAAAACCCTCATAAAGTTGCAGGAAAACCCATTTTAATAGACCATCCCCCTTTTTTTTTTAATGCCACCCAGAGCCCATTCCCTCCACCCTGACCCTTTTACATTCTGAGTAAACATTCAACAGAACTTAGTTTTCCCTCAGCGATTCTGGGACAGGCCAACAGTTGAATGAACTCCACTAAATTTTTTCAAGAATGCAAGGAAAAGACATGAAGCCCTGGAAAGGTCTGCGTGGTCCACCTCCAAGTCTGAGCTGCAGCATAGCAGAGGCCCCGTGCTCTCAGGCAAGAAAAGGATGCTAGTTCCAGTCACAGGGCTCCCCCATCTCCTGGCCTTCCTGGCGTCTGGGGATGCACCTTAGTCCACCTGGGAAGACCCCAGGGACCCCTGGGTTTTGGAGCTCAGTCCCTTTCTGACTTGACATCCCCAGCTCTGCATGTGGGCTGTGCGCTCCATCCTGGCTGGTAGTGTGAGGTTGCTCTGGGCAGGGGAGCACCTGTGAACGTTCTCGTCCTGACTGCAGCAAGTCTGCAGTAGGCGTCCCCCACCTTCCCAGGCCAGCACAGACACAGCCTGTCAGCACTGCGTCCTGGGCCTCCCTGACAGGGCTCCAGGTGTTACTCCACTAGTGTTAGTGTCAGTGGGAGGTGCTCATGCAAGGGTTAGGGTTCCTGCCCCTTTCTGGAGCCTTCTCTGATCACTGTCTTGGAAGAAGGAAGCTCTTTCTAATCCTCTACCCCAGCATACATTCTAAAGCCTGTTTCAGACCCACAGTGATGTCTGTCTCCATGACAGCCCCAGCACCTCCTGGTCCATGGTGCACTGTGCAGGTGCCACGCCTGATGGAAGGAAAGGCTGCTCCATCTGGGCAGATGCTGTGATTCCTATTGGAGCCCCACACCATGTGTCCATTCTGATTGGCAGGAGTGCCCCTGGTGGGAGGGGCTCTGCAATCAGCCCGTGCTCCTGTGACACTTCAGCTAGAGCCACACTGGTGGCATAGCCTGGCCTGTCAGGTAGGCTTACGCTAGCCAGCATGTGACCCCTCTCTTCTGGGGCTATTCATTACACGTCACAGAATAAGGGGATGATGGTGTGGAATCACTAAGCATGACCTCTGGGGTGGGATGGCTTCGGTTCTTGGCTGCCCCACTCATTGGCTTTGGGGCCCCTGGTGGGCTGCTCTGAAGCCCTGCAAGCCTTCTGGACTGGGATGAGATGCCCATCCAAGATGGCTCATTTGCACACTTGAGCTGCTGTCCAGCCACTCTGTGCGGCATCACCCCGAGGACTGGGTAGAATCCGGCAGGGAAGTCCCTGCTTCACGGGACTGGTGTGCTTCAGCTGAGGCCATCATACAGGAGCCGGCAAGGAGGGCCAGGTGTGTTCCTGAATGCACAGTCCCTCAGCGCGTGGAGGCCAGCCCTGGGGTCAACCCTCAGCCTTGAAACGGTGCGCTGCATGTGCCCCAAGCCCCCGTCTGCGGCTCTGTGCCTGGGCAGAGCTCGCCCTCGACTCTGAAGCACCTGTTCCTGTGGAATTCCACCCCACCTGCATTCTTATGGAAGGAGAATCAGCATCTTCTCACTGTCCTGAACCCAGTAGGCTTTGACTTGAGGAAGAGGGCTTGCACAGGTTATGTGTAAGGAGGTGACTAAGAGTGACGGTGACCGTGACAGTGACAGTGAGCTCTGAAGACTGACAGTCCTTAAAGCAATACCTTGTCTCCACCGTCCTGTCTGCCTGCGTCACCCCCCAGCTGCACAGTGGTGGGAAGGAAGGGGTCAGAAGCTGTGCCAAGGCAGAGGACAGGGGTAGGCAGGAGGAAAGCTGTTAGTGCAGACCCTGGTGACCACAAAGTAGTTAGTGTCAACGGCACGTTGCTGCATCGTGATTTGTGTTTTAGAACCTTGCACTCATTCTTTTAACCTCTTGAAGTTAGCTTCTGCAATTGCCCAGCCCCCTCAGCAAATCTTAAATCCATCTCTATTTTTCAAGAAGCTGTTTTTAGCCAGGTGTGGTGGCTCACACCTGTAATCCCAGGGGTTCTGGAGGCTGAGGCAGGAGGATCACAAATTCAAGGCCAGCCTCATCAACTTAGTGAAATATAAGTATAAATAAAATATTAAAAGGGTTGGGAATGTTGCTCAGTGGTTATGCCCCTCTGGGTTCAATCCCCAGTGCCCAATGTCAAGAAAAAGAAAAAGAAAAAGAAAATTGTCCATTCCTATTCCCCACATTAATAAGTTAAGAAAGAAAGCATTACTTTGGAGATGACAACCTGAGGGACAAGCAGTCTGCCTTCAATGATACATCCTGACCATAAAGCAAGGGCTGAAAATCCTATATCTGAAATGCAAGGACCGGAAGTTCTTTGGATCTCAGAGTTGTCTGGGTTTTGGAGTAGTTACATACACTCAGGGGCGAACACAAAATTCACTTATGTTTCATATGCACCTTACACACCCAGCCTGTGGGTCACTGAACGCAGTGTTAATAATTCCCTGTGTGAAGCGCAGGTTCCTGGTGTGGAATTTTCCACTCAGCAGATTGCAGACCTCAGAGCATTTCGGTTTCCTACGAGGGGTGCCCAACAGGTCAGGAGCAGCTGGAGCTCAGGAACGCCCAGCAGCTCTTGGAGTTAGGGTTGTGGGGGCGGAGCCACTCTGGAGCCCCGCCCCCCGGGGGGTCTGTCTGTGGCTCCCAGATGGCTGGGCGGGGCCAGGGCCGAGGAGCTCCCTTCTGCCGTGCATGCAGGTTCCCACAGGGGCAGCAGGGGGTGCTGCCGCGCCGTCCTTCACCGCCGAGGCCACCGCTCCAAAGATTCAGCTTCCTCCAGCACTTTTCTTGGTATCAAGGCTGGTTTGGTGAATTGCAGAACTGATTTTTTCACGTTCTTTGTGGCTCTGGATGATGGAACAAGTGACGCACCTAAGCACGGTGCTCGGGACAGCGACCGTGACGGGTCTGGTTCATAAATACTGTAATTTCAGAGGTCTCCGGAGTGTAAACAGCTTATTTTGCAACGTAGGAAACAACAATGATATGATATAAAAATACCTGTGCTTCCTATCGGTGGTGGAGTGACTGGTACAACCAACATTCTCCTGTTTGGTTACCTACATTGGTAACTGAAGGAGAGCTGTTTCACTTAGAGATTAGAGATTATTAAATGATAGACTCTTCTCCTGCAATGCAAAGTCAGCTCCTGGGTCCCGTTGCCAGTCGTGGGAGCTCCGGGCTGGGGTGGGGGGCAGGCTGACCACACGGAGGCAGGAGGCAGTGTTTGGGGAGCAGGACTGTCCTCCTGGCTGTGGGGAGGGTCACACAGGTGCATTTCTCAGATGCTCAGACTGAACCCAGGAGGGCGACTATGGCTGTGTGAGTTAGGCGTCATGGAGAGGAGGAAGGAAGGATGAGAGAAGCAAAGGACGGTGAGTGGAAGACTGCTGCCAATGCAATAAGGCAGCCACCGTGAAGCTCCCTGTGACATCAGAGCCGAGTTTCTTGCACAGTTGTTTAGCACTTTACTGAGAGTCCACAGAGCAAGAGGGGTCGGTGAAAAGACTCTGAAATATTCACCCTGTGCTCCAATTCTGCTTCTGCCACTTGTTTGCTGTGTGACCCAGAGCAACGCATGTGACATCTCTGTGCCTTACATCTTCATCTCTAAAATGAAACTGATGGTAACTGCGCTTAACCTCGTAGGATTTGAGGATTACCTGGGGTCACATATATTTAGAGTGCTTGAGATAGGGGAAAAAAAATTGCCCGCTATAATGTCATGCAGTTTTCAGGAGCTCTGGGGAAAGGCCAAGGCCATGAACAAGTGTTCAGCACCAGTGACTGCGTTGGTAATCAGACACATCATGACGGGTCAAGAGAGCTCAGGCATCAGAAGCGCGAATGTGTGTGTCTCAGAGACATGGCAGCTTGTTCGCTAATGTTGTTCTGATATTTGTCTAAATGCATTTGAAGGTTTTTTTTTTTTTTTTTTTGGCTGTGTCTGAACCGCAGCCCTCAGATGGATCAGTTCCCCAACATCCTCTTCCGTTTCTGTTGCTGGACCAGCCTTGACAATGCGTTTCCAACAGACAAGGCCAGTGCATTTGACAGTGTTTGCCCATGACATCGCATGGTGACAGGTCTCGATAAAACCCTGACTGACATGCGCAGCAAGCGCTTGCGTGGATGGCTGTTTGGTGCCATTCAGAGAGTGCGCAAAACCCTTTGAATATCCACGCCAGGACAGAATGTTCCTCCGCCAGGTTTCCCCTGGAGCAACCCAGGCCTGAGGTGTTTTATTCCTCGGAGCAGAGTTCGTGAGCTGCCAGATAAACTCCTATAAGTAAAGAAGTTTTTGAGAGTACTTTTCTACACTCTGTACAAGACGGCAGCTCACTTGCTTGAGAAGCCAGACCAGGTATCGATGGACCCCAACCCCATGAATCAGGAAGGCATGCCACGGGCTGGAGTGGTGGCTCAGCGGTTATGGTGCTTGCCTGGCATGAGTGAGGATGCGGGTTCGAACCCCAGCACCATGTACACAGCAAAGTGTTGGAGCAACGAAAGCCATGTGAAAAACTAAATAAAATTGATTCTCTCTCTCTCTTTCTCTCATTGTCCCTCTCTCTTTACAAGAAGGCATGCCAGAAGAAGAAATCATCCCAGAAGCAGCTACAAGGTTGGGACAAATATCTAGTTATAGACTTTCCTGACACACCCCTTACGGTTGTACCGTGAGAGGGGAGGAGGCCAGGGTTTGATAAAACAGAAAATGCAATTCCAGTTTTGAGGAGGAAATTAATTTCCCTTCCGTTGATGGTCAAGATCACCCGGGCCTCACCCGGGGCTCCTGTATGGAGCCAATGGTCCGAGTAGTTGGAGCCATAGGAGGCTGCGCGGGACCCATCGGTCCTGTTTGGGATCAACTGAAGTGAGGGGTTTGTCCCTGGGCCTTTGCCACTGAGGGCAGTCCAGCCGCCAGTGGTCCCTTCCCAGACAGGACAGGGTCGTGCTGCAGCTTCTGCGGGTGCTCTTTCTTCTTGGCCGCAGTTGTAGCAGGTTGTGGTGGGGACATTACGACTCTGGGGACTTGGTCCTCTGGGGTTGGCCATTTGCAGAGCTGCCCACAAGGACAGTTTCCTTTTTTTTTTTTTTTTTTTTTTTGTCCTTTCTCTCTCTTTGGGCTCCTCTTGGACCAAAGTGGCAGTTTTTAAGAAGCTCTCTAGACTGCTGTCTGGCTGATTGTTGTCATTTTCTCCTGATGTCGGGAGCTGACCGAATTATAACTTTATCCTTTAATATGAGGTCACCTGCTAGAGAATCCGGGGCCAGTGAGGTATGTTTAAGTAATGCTTCCCTCGGTCTTTCTAAGAAGCCTGAGGGAGTTTCTTCATTCCCCTGTGTCAACCACAGTCGGGAGTAATTCAGAGGTTTATTTCCGGTGCTCCTTAATCCTCTGTCACGCAGCTCTGAGAATATTTTCTCCTCCTTCCCCCAGGCTGCTATCTGTATCCCATTTTTGGGTCCCTCACTCCCGGGGAACTGGCTGTCACCCTGATGGGTAGCTTTCTGCTGAGTCCAGTTCATTTGGAAGGAGCCCCGGGCCTTGCACTTCCCACAGTTCATCCCCTGAGATTTCAGCTGTCTGTAGAGCAGCCCGTTTCTCAGTGCCAATGTTTGCTTTGGTAACATGTCTTTCCATGTTAGGTCAAAGTTTGGGTGAAGCCCTGAAATACCTCTATATTTATCAGGGTCGTCTGAGAACTTTCCTCAGTCAGTTTCAATTTGTCTCAAGTCCAGGACGGAAAAAGGGACCTGTACCCTAGTGGTCCTACTGGCCCCTTCCTATGGGTTGCAGGGGGAAGAGGGAGGCTGGAGTGTGTTCCTCCTGGTTGTGTTCCTTTGGTATGTTGGGGTTTCTTTGCAAATCCTGAATAAGGAGACCAGAAACAGGCTTTACTATACTTGATCCTTCTTAAAAGAAACTACTTTCCTGGGTCCTGTTAGTGCTGCCAGGATGGCAGGATCCAACTTACATTGGTTGTGAAATTCTGGGTTATGTCTCAAGGAAAAAAAAAAAAAAAAGCATTTGTACATAGGGTACTTCTGACCACTTTTTTTCTTTTTTACAAAGTAGATCTAACTGTAAAATGGTATTATACTTTGCATTTCCCTCAGGGGGCCATTTTTCCCCATCCTCCAACTGGTGTTTAGGCAGAAAAATATCAGATGCTTCTTCTGGGTCTGAGGGTCATAGGAATCCCAGTGATTCAAAATGCATCTTAAAGGATTACTTGTCCTAGATGGAAGGCAAAGGGAGGAAGGCATCTCTTGGCACCGCCTGTGGACCCCGAAGTGGTCGATGGCTACCCCTTGAGGCCTGCCAGTTGGATTAGTTGATCTTACCAAGTACCTGAAGTTTCCTGTGCCCCTTAAAACATGAGCGACTACACACTGAGACCTGATTCAGGATTTGGAACGCCTGGATTAGTTGCCCTTACCAACACAAGACCCCAAATCCCTTTCCCTTGTGTGCTTTCTGCCTTAAAAGGATGAAACCCTGGTTTTTCTAACTGCATCTGCCCTTAACTGTGGAGGCACTATAGATAGATTGTGTGTCTTGGAGGAACTCAGTCATCATATTAAGTAAGAGATGTGTCCCTGAGATCTTGTTTTACAGCATTTAAATTTAAAACCCTAAGTCACTACATATCATTCTTACTTTATATCCAGAAATAACCTGGGATATATCCAAGGATGTGGCTGGTGAAAACATACGTTTCCATTAAAAAAAAAAAACAGGACAGAACGCACTCACCAAAGTCAGTACTAAGCACAATAAGGAATATCTGTTGATATTTCCAAATACACATTTTCTTTGATTATAAGTTGCCACACTCCTATCTTAAAATAATGTTAATATGGAGATATTTGCTGAGAAAAAATTTATACCTCTTCTTGGTAAATTATTTGGGATATGTCTTGCTGGATAACCAAAGGACACAATGAGATTATATTGGTCAAACATTTTGCTGCAGCTGAGAGAAGAGAAAACTCCAAAAGCAGATTTCCAAAAAGTCAGGGGCAGCAACTTCAGTGCAGCCTTAGCAGCATTTCTATCAGGTTACAGGAGCTGATTGCTCAGAAGACAGTGCTGATGTCCATAGAACTATTATCAATGTGGATCGTGCAAAATTAAAACAACTCCTGAAGGAACACTGGCCAGATTTAGAAACACAGGGAACAGGACCTTCCTTGTGGCTGAATGCTCACTAAAGTCAGCCTGGGGTTTGGGTCCGAAAAGGTGCCCAAGGAGTTAAATTCCCAAGAATTGCATACATGGGTTCCATGGACACAATGAGGGTTCAGAGGAGAACACGAAACCTAAATCTTACATGTCTGTTTGTGACAAGTGAGAGAAAGACTCTTGGCTCACACTCTGGGGACTGGTGGATTGCCTCCTTCCCAAAGCCCTTGGATCAAATCAAGACTGTCTAAGCATCCAAGATACGTGGGATGAGGGTGCCCTGGATCAGGCTGAGTCCATCGGAAGTGCAAGGAAGAAATGGAAGCTTGAGCCTGTCTGCTGACCTTGTTCATGTTCCACAGAGAAGCCGAAGCAGAGCTTGTCCAGCATTCCTTAATCAGGGATGAGGGGCTTGAGCAAGTCTCCTCTGGCAAGCCTGTCACCCTCACCTTTAGACTGGTGACAGCACTATCCACTTTTACCTGGCCAGCAGGTCCCCAAGATTTTTGATAGAGAGGTTTCTAAAAGAGGCACAGAACTCAAAAAAAAAAAAAACCCAATGAGTTTTGTTGGTCCCATTCATTCACCATCTGAAAAGGTCCCTTCGTGGTCGCCAATATGAAACAGAAGATATGGGAAGAAATTTGATTTCCCTCTTCCGCTGGCTGGAGACTGGAGTTTTCTTTGCTTCTGCCAGCCAGCGGGCTCTGCCCAAGGTACAAGGCCTCTCAGGCAGTGGGCTGTGCTTAAGGAGCAGGTCTACAGTTGGTGTTGCAGCTCTTAATGGGGACAGTGACTTCCAGTACACTTCAGCAGTTCACCATTAATCTCTTCTTCTGGGTTCTTGTCCTGTAAGTTCAAAGAATGACATCCACAGACCAGTATGAATGAATGGAAGAGTGATTTGTTGAAGAAACAGGAAGTAGAACTCTTGTAGTGTGCAGGCTTTCCCCACCTGCGTGTGCTGGGCTCGGGCTTTGTAACATCTGTGGATCACTGCTATGGGTCCAAACTTATGCACATGAGGGTTGGAAAAGCGCATCAATGCTATTGGTTCAAATTTATGCTAATTATTGCTAATACCATTGGTCAGATCTCAAGTCCCAACCGTCATTTGGGTTTGCCATGCGTTCTTTTCCTCACACTTCTCAAGGAAGCTGGAGGTTGATGCAAGTGAATCGCACAGGTGTGGTGTGGGGGCGGGGTGAAGCGGAGGCCCGATCAGGCTTCCAGGCCACAGGCAGTGGTGGTGGGACCATGGAGGTGGCAGCCGCTCCTCTCAGGCATTGCTGGGTGCTTCTCCTTGCTGGCAGTGGCAGCCACATTGCTCCCAGGAGCCCCATCACTGTCATTTGGATTTGTAAAGCACAGAGGTACAACTCCCCTTGCTGCTCACTGGGCACCAGCAGAGCCTAGAAGACTCGTTGTTTGTGGTGTCCATGGGAAGCAGCCACGGTAGAGAGCACCCCGAGGGGTCCTGGAGGACAGCCTTGCCTCCTGCAGAAGGCTGCTGAGCCCCTCCTGGAAGTGCACTCCCCTGCAGCGCCTGTGTGGGTGTTCAGTGTGGCCCCTGATGCATGCTCTGCCAACCACAAACAAAAAGGAAATGCTGGCCTGCAGCAGTGACCAGTGCCACGTGTCCAGCCCTGCTGGAGCTCTGCAGGCACCATTGGCTTCATCATGCACCACTGGACAGTGACTCAGGAGAAGAGGCAGCGCTTCCCCTTGCTGGAGGGAAAGTCACCTGTGTGGCTCAGAACCACACAATAGAACTGTGCTCATGGGGCGAGGGATCACAGGGCTTTCTGTGTTTCCCCCGGGTCCGGTGTGTGCTAACCATCCACTTGATGGGCAGTTTTGCTCCACGGTGTGTCTGTCTGCTGTCACAGTGGTGCATTTCTTGCTCCTGACTGAAGTGTCTCTAGAGGGTATTGTGCACTGTGAACAAGATCTTGTGGTCCTTTTTAGATAGGCACCTGTCACCTGCAGCCACCTTTCTCCTCTGGAAGCTGTCACTCTGTGTGCAAACAGAATCACCGTGGGATGTTTCCGAGTCTCCCTCTGGAGATGGGAGATGGCTTGAGAAATATGATGTAACCTATTCCATGTGCAACCTGTGCCCCAGGCCCACATAATCCTTGCTGAGAAGGCACCAGATTCAACGAAATGAAAATCCCAGCACACCCAGAACTGGGAGATTCCAGAGGGTTCCACATCCCCAAGGGAGTGGAGTGGCATTAGTGTCAACAGAGGAAGTGAAACTTGTGACAAGCTTTGTCCACTGCTTTTATGAGCAGTTTGCGTTGGTTCTCTCGTCCTCCTGCAGCTGCAATCTGAGTGTGAGACCGGGTTTTACTGCCTTTGCTCTTCAGCTTCTCCTGGGTGCTGGAGAGTTCATCCCATCCCCTTGGGGTTAGCAACCAAGTCCACCTCTACAGCTAGAGGAAGAAGGTGGGGGCGGAGCTGCTCCCAGACCTTGCGTGTTTGCAAGCCTGGCCGTGAAGTGGGGTACAGTGATCAGTGACTACAAGACATTGTTCTGAGAGGTCCACGTGGAGGGGAAGGATGGGGGAAGAACTGGTAAGGACCCTGCCCTGCCTCACTGCCTCCAGGCAGGACAACAGAACAGGTGAGGTCGGCTCTGCCTCCAGCACCAGGCTGCAGGGTGCAGGTCCCTGGCTAAGTTCTTGCACTTATTTCATTTCTCAGGGTCTCAGTTTCCTCACCTGTAAAACAGAGATGATTAAAGTAATGTCTACACTGTAGAGTCCTGGGGGGATTGAGTGAAATTACAGTGCATTGGCGCCCTTAGCTGAGCATGATCAGTAAGAACTCCATTGGTCTGTTTTTTTCATTTTATTTATTTATACCAGGGATTTAACCAAGGGGTGCTTAACCAGAGCCACATCCTCAGAGCTTTTTATTTTTTTGTTTTGAGATAGGGTCTTGATAAGTTGCTTAGGGACTTACTAAGGTGCTGAGGCTGGCTTTGAACTTGCCATCCTCCAGCCTCAGCCTCCTGAGCTTCTGGGATTACAGCTGTGTGCCACCATGCCTGGTTCTACTGCTTATATGGATGATACTGCCCAGCTGCTGCTGTTGCTTCTCCCTCCTCCTCCTCCTCCTCCTCCTCCTTCACTTCTTCTTCTTTAAAGAGAGAGATGGACAGTGAGAGAGAGATAAGGGAGAATCAATTTGATTTAGTTTTTCATCTGGTTTTCATTGTTCTGACACTTAGCTGTGTATGTGTGCTGGGATTTGAACCCAGGTCTTGTATGCCAGGCAAGCGCGACACCACTGAGCCACCACTCCAGCCCTTGACCAGCTTCGTGTGTCCCAGTCACTCAACAGTGTGTGTCCCAGGCCCCGGGGAGGTGTCAGCGGTGCAGTATTGAGCCATTTCTGTGGGTCACAGGAGTTGCTGTAACAGACAGGAATCGACGGGAGTACTGGGATAAAGGAGCACACCGTGACAGGGCTGAGACACACTGCACTGGCCAGAAGAGGGCTTGGCGCCTGGTGGAGGGGCTTCCCATGCGACTCAGGACCTGGCAGGATGCAGAGTGGGCTGTGGGTGCTAGCTCAGGTCTCCTCCAGTTGCCCTTCGTCTCATCCCCAGGATCCCAGCTTGAGCATCTGACACACATGTGCTCCCTACCGTGAAACCTGACTGATGGGAGAGGCTGGCCTCAGCCTCCAAGTACCAGTCAGATCGGAGGGTGCAGCGGAGTCTCCCTGGAGCCCCAGTGCCTTCTGCTCATTGGTGTCTCCAGTGCAGACGTGCACCAGAGAGAACCTTGAGCCAGAACTGCTCTGCTTCCCTTGCTCACAGGGACAGTACACCTTCCACCACATCCCTTGTACCCACCTTCACTCCCTCTGCTCTTGCTGACTTTGAAGGTTATCAAGAAGAGGAATCTGTACCATAAAATGAGCCCTCTGCAAGCCAGCCCATCCACCATACAGTCTAGCTCCAGGGACAGCCCTAACCTCCTGGTGCCCCTTGCCAATGCTGACAAATGTTCCTGGTGTATCTTTCCTCTGTTCTAATCCAAAAGGTTGCTTGAACCTGCTTTTTCACCCAGTGAGGCAGTTAGCGTGGGTGGAGGTGGGTAGTGATGCCTCCACGAAACCAGCGGAAGCCTTCCTGTGACTTCATGGTGTCTCTCGGCCTCTTCTGAGTAGTGGGGATTAGAACAGCACCCATCTCCTGGGGTTGATGGGCACACGAGCTACTCAGTAGATGGAAAGCGCTACGAGCCATTCTTGGCACATGGTAGGCCCTCTACAAATGGAGCCGTCCTCATCTTCTGGAGGAAGTGCCGTGTGTAGCTGGATCTGCAAGCAGGGACAGTCCTGCCGCATTCCAGAACACCCAGCCACTTATTCCTGCAACTCGGGGTAAAAGCAATCAGCATCCAGAAATTGCTTGTTTAATTTGATAAGATAATTGTTCAAACTCCTGGATCTTGGAAATCTTGCTTTAAGCAATGTACAGTGAAACTGGGTTTGAGGCTGGTCTGTGGCTAAGTGGAATCCCAGTGTCAATCTTATTGCAACCACGTCCCTAGATGGTGGTCCAGGATATTGCAAATTGCTCACTCCTTTACTCCAGGGACTCCTCGAGAGTTCCCCAAGGAAGGAGTGCGGGGTTGGCTGTGGGACTGGAGACTAAGTCAGTCGCTAGATATTTTTATGAAGTCACTAGACAGGACATCTCTGATTCCTCACACAGCTGGTAGGAGTGAGCCTGGCAGGATTCTGCTCCTATGGGAAGATACAGCCTGGGTGGCTCACAATGCAAATTGTGCATGAATTTGTAGCCACCATGCAGTCAGCCTGGTTCACGTGTGGACCTGAGAACCTCTTCCCCGGGCTGTTTCTAAGTCAGCCCTGGCAGTATCACTCCGAGCCTGAGCGCTGATCCATGGGATTGGAACACCCTCTCCAGCATCTCACAGAACTCACCCCACGGGACCCAGAATTTCACCCAGGTGACCCCTGAGAGTGGCAGGTCCTTTTCTGTGGGTCAAGATTTCCAAATACTTGTTGAAGTGTTTTCCATCATAATGAAAATTATTATACTTTTCTTCCTTTCTCCATAACCGTTCAGGTTCTACTCTGATTCTTATTAAAAGAGGAGTCTGAGCCTTGTGGGTGAAATGCGCTTTTTCTAAGTCCTGCCCATTTCCTGTCTTCAGAGCATGTCAGTTTGACAGTCCACCTCTAGGTGGAGCACGTCCCCAGAACTTTGCACATGCATACGCGTACATACACACACTGGCTCACGTACACTCCTGAGTACACACACGTCACACGTCCCTGGCATGCTCACATAAACACATGGTGGCTCACATATACTCGAGCCCACACGCACATCCCTGGCATGTTCACACACACACACAGACATACACATGCTGGCTCACATATATTCCTGATCCCACAAACACATCCCTGGCACACTTAGACACATATACACACACACGCACGCACACACCTGGTATGCTTACACACACACATGCCCCTGACACACTTACACACATGCACACCCTTGACACATGTACACACATGCATATATACACACCCCTGGCATGCTTACATAATGCACACATGCACACTGCTGGCACGCTTACAGCACATGCACACACACAGGCTCACGCGCTCAGCTCCTCACACACTTACTCATGCTGTCTCAGGAAGGCAACAGGCCAGCCTGGGATTACCAGAATTTCAGGGCTGCTGTCAGACCTGCTTTTGGAAACTGAGGAAGCCAGACTAGGTGACAGCAAGTCATCACAGGAGTGCCAGGACAGAGGAAGGGTCCGGAGCAGGGGACAGGCGAGAGCGAGCTCCAGTGCTGGATCCTCCCTCTGCTAGTCAGGTTCTCTGACAAGATCGGTCAGAGGAGGAAAAGTTTATTTGGGGCTCAAGGTTTCAGAGGCCTCGGTCCATGGATAGCTAGCTCCACTCCTTGGGGCTTGAGGTCGGAGGAACATCAGGGTGGAAGAGTGTGGCAGAGGAAAGCAGCTTAGGTCACCAAGAAGCAGAGATAGAGCTCCACTCGCCAGGGACAAAATATAAGCCCCCAAGGCACACCGCAATGACCCTCCTCCTCCAGCCACACCCCACCTGCCTACAGTTTCTGCCTGATTAATCCCGATTGGTGATCCACGCAGTGATTGGGTCAAGGCTGTCATAACCCAACCACTTCACCACCACACCTTCCTGCACTGTCCCACACGTGAGCTTCGTTCCCGCCTGGCCAACCCTTTGCTGTCCAGGACAAGGCTGTAGCTCATTATATTCCTGGGGCCTTTCTGGGACAAACCAACGGCTCACAATGCCCTGCTCTCTGGTCATCAGCCCCTTTCTGTGGGACGCACAGAGAACAGGGCTACGTCTTGTAATCTGCCCGCGTGTCTTGGTGTCCACTTTTAGGAATTCTTGCTTGACATTTCTCGGCAGCCCAGTGGATTTGCCTCACCTACTGAAGGAGCAAAGTTCAGACATCTAGCTCCAGGGTATAGATCAAGCCAGGATTTCCTGGTAGCCTACTCTTCTGCTTCCAAAAGTGATGAGCCTAGCAAAAGCTGGTCCTGCTGAGGCAGCCTGAGTGGCAGACAGTGTTCCCAGCACCCTTCCCCAAACCCGCAGTGCCCAGTGCTGTCCCCTGCGCTACACTCCAACACCCTCCATAAGGAGGCATGTGTCCAGCTGCTTGACAGAAAACAAGCCACAGCCTCACAGGGCAGGCCAGGCAGAGGCGGGACACCCCCCACCCTAGGCAGGGCAGTCTGCGTTTGCACTGGGCTTCTCCCTGGCGTCTCTGCATCCACACCTCTAAGCAGTGGTCCCTAGGGGTGCTCAGGGAACCTGCCAGGCTCCTGCCTTCTCTACCCAAAATTCTCCCCATGCATGGCCATCCCTCCTCTGCTAGTCCTGCAGCTATCTCTAAAGGTGGCTGGCCCCTCTCATGTTCACTGCGCACCCAGGCCTACCGTCCAGCCAAGGCAGCAGCCTCGGCTCTCTCATTAGTTCCTTCTCCAGTTTTGCAGTTTTCCATTCAGAACTCAGGCAACCCATGTTCTGTTCCGTCCCCGCCCTGGCCTCTGTTCACTATGCTCCCCAGGGGCTGGCAGTGGTCGTACCAAGCATGTTCCATGGTGACAGGCTCTACAAGGGCTTCCAGAGAGAGCCGCTTTATCAACAAGGGGAGCGCAAGACCCTGCCTTCAGGGCAGGTGGCTCTTGAACGGCACTTGGCAGACAGTAATCTCCAGTTCCCACCTGGGGAAGTCCAGGAGTGTGTCACACCGTCAGTGAAAGGAATGTTCAGGTCCCAGCACTGCAGGGTCCTCTGTCACTTCAGAAGGAACTTCTCAGGTCTGCTCCTAAATTCTTTCCAGATGTAAGTCCTGAATTCACCAGCCCCTTTCATCCGTGCCTCACCTCCTGCCCGTCTCTCTCACAGTCTAGACGAGGACTCCCACACAGCTGCACTGCTTGTACGAGTTATCTCTGGCTGCACTGAGCCTGCTCTCTAGCAATGTCTGAAATATTTGCTGTCTGGCCCTTTAAAGCAATACTGGGCCCACCCTTGGTCCAGGTCAGTAGCTCCTCCACCAGCCCTCATGGCCAGGACCAAAACCCTCCAATAGCCCAGGCTATGACGAAAAAAAAATCAAACCCTGATGTATGCAAAGGTGGAGCAGCATCTCAGCTGCTCATGTGCAGGCACACAGGCAGTGACCTTGGGCCTGCGACACAGTACCGACCGGCCATGCTCTGCCCGCTGAGCCTTAGAACCCTTCTTCAAAGCCCTGTTCAGACAGCGCCGCCCCTCACTGCCCCAGTGCTAACCAGCTTTCCCTCTCTGCCCTGGCGGACAGCATCAGATCTGAAGGGCATGCCAGCAAGCAGTTATGTCTAGAGTGACCTGTGACTGTCCCTTGGGTTGTCACGTCCAAAGCCAACATTGCTTCTCTCTGGTGAAATCCATGATCAACCACACCTCATTTGTGGTTTCTGTTTCTTCGCACACCATGTGAAGTAGCTGTCTTGCAATGAGGCCACGCACTATGAAAACCACCTCTCTCTGAATAGCAGGTCCATCACGCTCCGGGGGCTCACACGAGAGACACCCAGAGCAAAGCCCCCGGAACGTTTCCAAATTCCGTCTAACCCTCAGGCTCTGAGATGGCTTCGTGGGTGGCATCACGACAGTTCTTACGTTCTTTGTGACTGCTGACCCCGGTGCCCCTTACGGGTCGCTCAGTTGGCGCACGCAGCATTGCCATGGGCTGGGCAGCAGTTAGCACTCCCCCATGAGCCAGGCCACACTCCCCGGTGCCCTGGTTTGTGCAATCTCACGAGGACCTCAGAAGACACGCTGAGCAAATGCTGCTGCAAACTCCTGCTCCAAACCAACGGCAACGGTGAGAACCGGCCACGGAGGGCTTGCGCTGACAGCCAGGGACCTGCCCCCAGCCCTGAGCGGCCAGGACGCCCCAGACCCCGCTTCCTCTGAGAACAGGGGGGCAGCACCACCAGCAGCTTCTTGCTTCTCTCTTTCTCCAGAAGTATTTTACTAGGAAGGCGGGCACGGCTGTGGCAGGTGGATCCCCAAGCTGGAGGGTCCTGAGCTGCGGCTGGTGACCGCTGAACCAGGGAGCTGGCCGCGAGGGAACTCTGCCAGGGCCTGGCTGGCACCTCAGTGGTGCAGTTGGGTGAGTGCAGGAACCCAGTGTGGGGCTCCCAGAGCTGCTGTTCCTCCACCCTGCAGCTCTCAGGGTCAGGCCCTGAGTGCCAGCATGAAGCCGGCTCTGCCAACGCTTCGCATCTTTTCGCATTGAATCTATGGGAAAGTGAGGCGTGCCCCCCAGATGGCAAGGGTGAGGGCCTTTTCAACAATGTCTTAAGCTTTCAGATTCATGGGTCCTGATACAGTTAAAAATGTAGTTCTATCGATATTCTGGGCAAAAGTCCCTTCGCTTTTCATTTGCTTTGCAACAAATAGAAAAATTTAATTAGTATTATACCCAAGGTGTCACATACTTAATAAGTATTGTGACCAAGCCACTGAAATTCCAAAAATATTATTTGAAATCAGATTAACTAAAAGGTGCTTCTTATTAAAGTAGTACGTCTCCTGCAGCCCTGCTCCACTAAGAGGAACAGGTTGGATTTGAATTCTGTTTGGAGGGGCTACCTTGCACGGATCTAGGCCTTTCCTACAGGACTGAAAGAAGATTGCCGTGGGCTCTTTAATTCCTGACACAAATGAAGGATGGCCACAGTGTGGGATTATCAGAGCAGGCCGGATGCTGGTGCACCCCAGAACAAGGAGGGCATGGTGTGCAGTGTTCCTACCTCAGCCTCTGAGTGAGAGAGAGCCGGATGCTGGTGCACTCCAGAACAAGGAGGGCATGGCCCGCAGTGCTCCTACCTCAGCCCCTGAGTCAGCCTGCTCCAAAGCCAGACCTCTTGTGGACAGCATCCAGATCTTGCCACCTGGCCTCCCTTGCCTCCTTCATGCTCCTGTATTCCTCCCCTGCTGACCACACTGGACTCTTGCCTGCTTTCTAAGGACTATTGGAACGAATGCACCTCCCTGTCCTGAGGCACCTGTGGGTGTCCACTGCAGGACCCTGAAGCCATGCTACATTTCAAGGGACCTCCATGCTCTAGGCAGTGCCTACAAAAGAAGTGGTGGGGACCTCACTTCGCCTTCATGTCCCATCTATGGGCACAGGCAGGTTGACTTCAGGGCCCACTCCTGGTCCGTTCTCCTTGGTGCTCCACAGATGCGCCCACAGCACCCCCCCACACTGATCCGGGCCTGCACAATCTCAGCTACATAATCACCTGGGGTCTCCTTCAGCCGCCCTCCAGCACTGGCTTCAATACTGGAACCTCATCAGCCTCTTTCCCGTTGGTGGCTGCTCGTTACACACAGTATCACCAGGACACCGAAGGCCCTGCAGTGCTGTCTCCTGTGTCCCAGTCCTTCCCCACCTGTGCCATGGCAACCACAATCAAGGTTGCTCACCTTGATGTGGGTGCCAGAGGCCCAGAGCTGCCTGGGAATTGCACATGGTCCACTCTGACCTCTGGTCCAGCTCCCTCCTGTGCATGTGAGTAGGCACCTACTGTATGTGGGGTTTTGTGTCAGGCTCTGGGACCCAGCGCTGAGTCAACATCGGCCCATCCACGCAAAGCTGAGTCTAGTGTAGAGTGTGTCCTTGGAGATCTGCAGCAATGGCAGATGAACACACTGGTCAGGAACGAGGAGGCCTGCTAGCCCATGTTCCATGGGGAAATCCATTCTCTCTTCTCCCTGCTCTTCCTGGGGTAGGGCAGCTCACACTGTTCTCACAAGCTCCGGCGATCAGCTCTCTGTCTTGGCTCCGTCCTCCACTGGTGGCAAGGTGTCTACCCCGGGGTTCCAGGAGGCTTCCCAGGAACACTGTGGTAGCCTTCCCCAGGTCTCCATGGCCAAGGTCAGTGCACAGGCTGTTCCTGAACCAGCTGCTTGGCTGGAGAACAGGATTTGTGTAGCTGGCCCCGCTCATCCTGTTGTTTGGAATGGATGTTAGGTGATTGCTGGTGACCATGATAGTTGGCAGGCGTAGGAGTGGGCTGCAGTGCAGTGTGTGCTGTGACAAGTCTGTAAGGACAGGAAGGACTGAGCCTGGCCACCATGTTCACCCCGCACAGCCCTGGACTTCAATCCAGAGCCTCCCACATGCGAGGCCAGTGCTCCACCATGAGAGTGACAGTTTTAACCAAGCATTTTTAGAAAGAAAAAAATCAAACATTTTTTTATGAAGAAGAATAAAAAATCCAAAGCAATCTTTACAATCAACTGGATGCATTTAAGTCCTGATGCTCAAATTGCTTTGGACCCCAGGTGGTTCATAAGGTCTCCCCTTGCCGCGGACTTTACCTGGCTAGAACACTTGACAAGGCCCTGTCTCCACATATTCTCTTGCTGCAGAAGGAAATTAATCTGGCTTCTCTGCTCCCCACACTGTGGGCTTTTGGAAATTCTTCTCCAGCCTAGGCCTTTGTCTGGTGTGTGTCATTGCGCTCTATCAAGTAAACGCAACGCTTGGGTCTCGCAGGCTTCTGTGCTGCGAATCTTAGACTCCTGTTTTTGACGGTTTGTCCTCTCAGGTCATATCCCAGTCTGCGCTGGGACATTCTCCAGCTCCTCGTTGATCAGACCACAGAGTTAGTTCTGTTTCAGAAACAGAAACAAGACGCGAATCTACAGGGGGGTGGGTTCACGCAGTCTTACCTGCACCTAGCATCATCTGTGATGGCAGCAGAACTAGCTTCCGCTTGTCCCCACGCAGCCTGGAAAGGGGCTTTGGGAAGCTTAGCCACTTAGGAGGGACCACTGTGTCTCAGATAATCCTTGCTGCTGCTGTCAAAATCCGAATGAGGTCAGATGAAGACTGAGACGGTTCGGGTGCAGAGGCCCCGTCCACCATCTTCCTAGCCAGTGCTCGCATCTTGCTACAAGCATCCCACCCACAAGCTGTCTCTGGTCACCCTCCGGAGCAGGGCTATCGAGAGCTTCCTGTGAGCCAGGCACTCAGCTAAACAATGACATGGAGGGATGACCACACAAGCGTGGACCCTGCACTCGGGAAACTTGTGGCCTGGTGTCAGAGGGTGATGGTGTGACAGGTGCTGGAGGGAGGAGCCCACGCCGCTGAGATGGGCATCACTGCTGTGGGACTCAGCAGAGCGCTAAGTCTCCAATGGCAGCTGGGAGGTTGGAGGAGGTGTGGAGCATGACCAGCTGCTGGGAAGACCCTGTGCAGAAGGGTGGGACCAGAGGGAGCAGTGTGGCCTTCTGCAGTAACACGGACAGCTCAAAGGGTCACTCGAGGTGACAGTGGCCCTGGAGTCAGGCCTCGTGTTTGCTTATGTGTTGATTTAAACCATCTTTTCCTCTGAATGAGCAGAACTTCAGCCCTGACCGCGTGAATACAGAGGTGTCAGATGCAAATGAGCAGAGGGCAGCGGTGCTGCTGCTGGAGCCGTCCGCCTGGTGACGTGAGGGTGCCAGGCTCCCTGAAGGGACCTCGCTGGCAGGTTGCTCAGCAGGCTCAAGTCCATGCTGCGAGCTGGACCCTGAGTGGCAAAGTGTGGGGGAGCTGGCCCACTTGGCCTGGAGGTGGCCGTGTCCACCTGCCTCTTAGACGGCTTGCGGAAATGGGGGCTGCTAAGGTAGAAAGTGCCCCGCCCTCACCGCACTTGAGATTCTTCCCTTTATGTGTCTATTGCAAGCATCTTGTCCACCTCTGAATCCAGTGTGCCTCGCAGGACTGCTCGGGAGACCCTGCGATTCTGACGGGCCTGCGTGGCCTCTGCTGCCGCTGTGTTCTCGCTACTGTGCTCTAAAAGTCACCTTTGTAGTTCCGGTGTAAGTGTGTGTCTGGAGGGTGTCCTGGAACCGAGGGCCCTTGGGGTGGGGAGAGGGGCAGGAAGGACCCTTCCCCAGTGCCTCCGTGTGGTTCCCTGGAGCTCTGGCTGGAGGACCACCGCACACCGCCAGCCACAGTCCTCGAGCAGCGATCACCAGAGCAGGTGGATGGCAGCCCAAGCCAGGTCGGGGGCTTGCACTGCACTCCCTGACTGGCCTTGGGTGTGTTCCAAAATTCGGAGCAAAAAGCAGTTGTGTGCTGCTTCAGAACACCAAGGGGGAAGCCCTTCACCAAGACGAGCGAGACCACCCAGTGGCCTCAGCTCGGAAGTCACCGCTATCACCAATTGACTGCCTCTTCCTCCGGGTGTTTCCTCTTTGCTTCCTATATACAGGCCTGCAGTTTTACAATGGGTCCATATACAGTATTTCTTTTATATTTATTTTGTTTTATATCAAAGACTTTTTTTAACTCAAAAAACGTATAATCTTTTTTCTACAAATAAAAGTTTTACATCTCATTATAGAATATTTGCAAATACGGGGAAGAGCGAGGCTGCGTTCCACGCTCTGTCTTTCGAGTTCTGGTAGCAGCTTTACGTGGACGTGATTCTCATGCCATGAAGTTGGCCTGTTTGAAACCCACTGTTCGATAGTTTTCTGCATATTTTTGAGGTCATGTGACCATCATCATATTGTAACTTCGGAACAGCCTCATTGTCTTAAGAAGCCCTGTCCCAGGGCTGGGGCAGGGTCTCAGTGGTCACAGTGCTTGCCTGGCATGCACAAGGACGTGGGTTCGAACCCCAGCACCACGTACACAATGAAGTGTTGGAGCAGTGAAAGCCACATGAAAAACTAAATAAAATTGTCTCTCACTGTCCCTCTCTCTTTAAAAAAAAATAAAGAAAAAGCCCTGTGCGCATCTGCAGTCAGTCCCTGCTCCCCCACCCTCCCTGCAGCCCTAAGCAGCCTCTAATCTGCTTTCCATACAGACTTGTCTAATCTGGACGTTGGGTACCAGGAGGATCATACGATGCCTGGTCCTTTGTTTGTTTGTTTTTCAAACAGAGAGAGAATCAAGTCTATTTTTTTTTCCATCTGGTTTTGTTTCTCTCATGCTTGGTGGCGTATGTGGTGCTGGGTTCAAACCTGGGTCTTCACGTATTCCAGACTAGCACTCTAACCACTGAGCAACTGCTCCAGCCCTCATGGCCCTCTCCAATTGACTTCTTTCATATGGGATCTGTGAGATTTATCCAGGCCACAGAACAGATTTCATTCTTTCTTTATTGATTGCTTATTTAGTATAGTTTAATATTTTCATCCACATGCCATAAATTCACCCTTTTAAGCTGTATATTTCTTGCTCCATTCATAGGGTCGGTCAAGTGTCACTATGGCCTAACTCTAGACAGTTTCCACGGCCCCTAAAGGAAATGCCGTACTCGTGGGTAGTGGTTCCCACGCCACTCACCCCGATCCCTGGGCAACGGCTAGTCTCTGGATGTGTGGTGCGTTCGTCTGTCTTCTCTACTTGCCCTAATGACTTCTAGATGTTGTAGCAGATACCAGCACTCCAATCCTTTGTACACAGCACCTAGCAGAACCCTGTCCATTTCTACGGCTGGACAGCTTTCCACTGCGTGAGTGTACCACATTCTGGGTATCCACCCATCAGGTGATGGACAGCTGAGATTTCTGCTTTGGTCTGTTGTAAATAATGCTGCTGTGAACCTCTTCCCAAGCTTTTTGGTGTTTGCCCTGTTCCTTTGTATTGCTGAATAATATTCCACTGTGTGAGTACCACATTTAAAAAGCTTTTTCCTCGGTATATACCTAGGGTGGAATCCAAATGGTCCTATGGAATTTGGTGAGGACTCCGGTCTTTTCCACAGTGGCTGCACCTCTTGGCATTCACATCTTTGCTGACATTTATTGTTGACCACCTATTTTTAACCATAGTCGTTCTAGAGGGTGTGAAGGGCTGTATCGTTGTGGGTTTGTCTTAAATTTCCCCAATAACTAACAATATCTACTCTCTCTTGTGTGCTGACAAATACTTGTGTGGTTTCATTTTTCCAAAGAGGGACATCTTTTTGAGAACTCCTTAAAAGTGTCACTGTGTATATTATTGATGGGGCAGGGGTACCTTCCTCTAGCTCAACTGTAGTTCATCCAGAGTCCAGGATTCAACCACCCACAGAGTCCAAGTGCAGGAAAATGGAGAGACTGGTGGGTGGATATTGTGCTTCAGAGCTCACATGTGAGACAATGCGAGAGGGTTCAGAGGTGAATGACAGCCTCAACCCAAGCACTGCATTGCTCCACTGATAGGGACCAACTGCATGCTAACTACAGGCAGGCGGAGTGTGGCTGGAGGGGTGTTCCCTGGGGACCTGGCTTTGGGGTATATATTTGGTCCATGGTGAGGAGTCTCTCTCTGCCTCTTGGGTACCATGTCTGAGCTGCTTCCCTCCTCTACACCCTTCCTCCACGATTGATTTTCCACCTTACCTGGGCCCAGAGCTATGGAGTCAGCCAACTGCGGACTAAGACCTCTGAAACCGTTAGCCCCAAATTAAACTTTTCCTTCCTTGTGTTGTTCTTGTCAGGTATTTCGGTCACAGCAGTAAAAAGCTGACTACAGAAGTGGACAACCCACATCATCTGCTAAAACGCATCAACAGACAAGGAACTAAACAAGAATTTCCTGTAAGCCCAGCAGAATATAGCACCCTGGTTTTTGATTGTTCTGTGATGTTTTGTGGTACCAGGGATGGAACCCAGGGCCTCACACACACTAGGCAAGTGCTGTACTGCTGAGCTATATCCCAGCTCTTTCAATTTTATTTTGAGACAGGGTCTTGCTAAGTTGCCCAGGCTGGCCTTGAACTTGCGATCCTCCTGCCTCAGTCTCCCTGGTCACTGGGGTAACAGGAGCGACAGGCATCTGGCTACAGTGGTACTTTTTGGGATAAGAAAGCTTGCCTTGAATTCCCTTAGTACTAACTCCCTTCAGAAGTGAAATCCCCCTTTTTTCCCTCTGCTGCTGACTCAGCTCAGATCATGCGGCTCCCCAGCTCTGCCCACAGCTCCCCGGGCGCGTGGGCCGAAGGACGGTGCTGATTTCTGACTTTAGGGAAGCCCATGGGCGGTCGGCCTGCAGGCTGCTTTTGCTGCTCCGGCTTCTTGTGGACAGCACATTTCGTAGTTTAGAAACTTTGACTCTGAAGTTAGTTGGAGGATAACAAGATACAAAAAACACTTTTATGTCTTTTTCCTTTTCTGTTTTGGACACTACCTTGCTTTTCTTCTGCTCTTACTGCTGAGGGACAAATGTTTGAAATTCCTGGTAATAATCTTAAGAAACCATTTTTAGCGGCAATGGGAAAATAGACTGTTTTTACGACCTGCTGCCCACATCTGCGGGAGGCCAGCGTCTGCTGTGCCGCAAGCCTTTGCAGCTTCAGTTTCTGCTTTCCATTTCCTGCAGCTATCCGCACATAGTAGGCTCACGTCTAAAGGATTAAGATGTTATATGTGAACAGCTGTTTTTCCTCCACCACTGACGTGCAGGAGTGGAGTCATTGGGTTTAGAGAAACTGCTCTCTTCCACTTTTAAGAGATGTTACTTTCTTTCTCTTGGTGTCTTAGTTTTGTTCCTCTTTAGACTGGGTGAACCCCAAGTGAGGCTTTCGCTATACTCACTTCCTAGCGTGTCTGTCCTGAAGGTGTCCATATGTGTGCTACAGCTATTCTCCCAAAATTTGTATTTGAAGCCCTGGTGTCCAGCGTGGTGGTGTGGAAGGTTCTTGGGAGGCAGTGGTTTTGGATGGGGTCATGGGAAGGGGCCCTCCCATGAGGGAGGACTGGTGACCATGAGGGACAGAGAGACCAGATCTCTCTCTGCCACGTGAGGACACGGAATGCAGCCACCTGCAAACAAGAGCGACCCTCACCAGAAACCACTGGCTGCACCCAGATCAGGACTTCCCAGCCTCGGGAGCTGGGCAGAAAGAATCTTCTACTATTTAACGGAGAAATAAATTCCAGTCTTTGAGACTTTTGTTATTGCAGCTCAAACCAAGACTAAACCTTATGAATTTTAGTATGAGGCAAAGTGAAGCGTAACATAGCTACAAGGGGATGTGTCCTTCACCTCTCAAGGCAGCCTGGGAACTCAGTGGCTCGGCGTCCAGGAACGCCTTGCTGAAGGTTCTTCCGCTGACCCTCTCTGCACTCCAGTCTCCTCATTCCTGAAATGGTGCCAAATACCTTTCTTCACTTGACTTGGGAAAATACTGAGCAAATCAGCTGATGATAAAATGAAGAGAAAAGAAGTGTGTTATATAGACCAATTTATTAGAATTTTATTTTTGTCATTGTTAATGTGCATGTATGTTAGGTGTAAATACAAGGTGATAGATTGTGGGCGTCAGAGGTTAGTCACAAGGGTGACACTGTTTCTTCTTTAAAGGCCAGCCCTTCTGTCTGACCTACAGGTCTCCTTAGGACCAGCATCCCCATCAAGTATGCATGGATGATTTCAAAAATCTGACCTGGCAGGAATTCCCAGTGTCTGATCTCTGGATTAGCGAGTAAAACTGGGCATGCTGCAAACCAGCACCCCGCTACCCCCTTTCTTGTACTTCCTCATTCACAAAAGGGAGCATCCCTCCCCCTTCCTTTGAGCAAGGAGAATTGGATTCTTAAAGTGACAGATGACATTTCTGGGGACATGAAACAGGTTTCTTCCAGCAGTACCATGAGCTTGCAGAGGCCTAGAAGCTGGATAGAGGTTGGTGCTGGACACTCCAGAGTTAGTGGCGTTTTCAGCCCTTTGCGATGGCAAAAAGCCCTTCACAGTCACGAAGGTGGCTGCGGAACTGAGCCGGGTGCTTGTCGGCTGAGGGCTGTGGGGTGACTCTGGATCTCTCCACTTCCTCCACTTCAGGATCCCAGGGCAACTGCACCTCCTTCCCTCCCCTCCTGCTGAGGGCCACGAGCCACAGGTGCTCTGGAAGAAAGGAGGGGAGATGCTCTGTAGGCGCCTGGCTCCACTTGGGTGGGAGGTGGGGCCAGGAGGGGCAGGCAGCACCTGAGTGGGAACAGGAGGACCCAGCCTAGCTGTGCCACGTTCCCATAACAAGCACTTTCTCCCCCAAACATCCCCACTGCCTTCTCACTAGGGACCTTGGTCCTCCCAGATCCCGACCGTGGACTGCTCCCATGTGTGCCCTGCCCTCTGTCACCAGCTGTCTTCTCCTCAGTCTCCAGGTCTCAGGGAGGCCTTCCCTGGCCCACCCTTTTGCACCTCTAGTTACAACACCCGTGCAGCGCTTGCTTCCTCCTCCCCACATGCCCCTGAGACCCGCTCAGAGGGAGAGCCTCTTGGTTCTGTTGCAGCGCGCTGAAGGCCACACGTAACTCCTTAGTGAGTGAGAGTTCTCTGTAGGGACAAGTGGCCGTTCATGGCTCAGTTCAATAAACACTGACCGCCTGCTGCTCTGTGCCAGTCACTGGAAGCTGTTCTGACCCAGACCTTTCCCGGCTGCCGCCGTGGTTTCCGCCAGGGCCAGATGCATGGCCATGCGCATCAGGAACATGCTAAGGGCTTTGCTGCTGCTGCTGCTCTTGTGCAGACTGGGGCCCGATGGGCATATGAGGAGCAGAGCTAAGGTCACTGACCCCTTCCTGGGCTTGTGATGCTGCTCCCCAGAGCAGCTGTCCCAGCAAATCCACCTGCACATCACACATGGAGTCCTGAGAGCTCGCAGCTTAGTGTAGAAAGGCGAGCCAGGAAAGGTAACGGCCCATCACCTGTTCAGCGAGGTTTCGGAGCTGTGCCTGCCAGGGAGGGGCTTGCATGCTCCCGGAGGCTGCTGTGGGGAGCTTTCAACATGACAGGGAATGGCTTTGCCCCTCTTAAGGGACTCCCCCCAAAAAAGAGCTCATGGTGAAAATTGTTCCTCCTATTTATGATAAATATTTTGAAAGAGTAAGTGAAAGTAGTAGGAGATGGCATTCTGTTCCTTCTCAGAGGCTCTGCGTGTGCAAAAAGTGTACAGAGTGACAGTTTCACTTCCCCTTCTGGGGAGACGAATGGCAAGGGAAGCAGCTTCTGCAGATTGAAGATCATGTGAGAGAAAGAGCTGGCGTGGCACTGGGCTACACCGAGGTCCCAACCTCTGTGCCTGGGATGTCGGGGGCAGGAGAGTCCTTCATGGCAGGGCTGTCCTGTGCAACCTCGCCAAGTTCAGCTTCTACCTCCTAGATTCCAGAAACCTCTCAGTCTTGACCACAATGTCTCTGGAGGTTGCTGAACGTCCCACAGTAGGGGTGGGGTGCAAAATTACCCCTGGCCGGGAACCACAGGGCTGGCCCTTGTTTTCATCCCCTCGAGCCCTACACCAAGCATCTGGGGTCTGTCAGGATTCAGCCTGCAGAGCGCAGTTGGAAAATGTGCGCCAGTGTCAGTGGACTCTGCTGGCATTGCTGCAGAGGTGCCTACACCCTGGCTCTCTCTGTCCTTCCTGCCTGTTGCCCCAGGATCACTGTTGGAGCCTGGGGGACAATGGCTTTCTCCTGCCATCCTTTGCAGAACTCCCAGGCATAGACCAGTGCTATCACCTACAGCATCTGCTTCAGCCTCTGGAGAGAGCTGCAGGAAATTACAGTGTTTCTCAGGGAACTCTAGTGCCGGGGAAGGAGGAAAATTTTAAAAAAATGGAAAAACAAGACAATTTTGAAATTAGCCTGATTTAGCTCTTTCCAAGCAGAGCTTCAGATCAGCTTCAGAAATGGCTGGCTCTGGTAGAATGCTTCTGGAGAACCAACAGAATTGCTCCTCCAAAACAAGCTTCCACCAACATTTACTCTCAACAAACAGAAGGGATAGGAAAGCCAGACAATCAATCGAAATTTTAAAAACATCTAACTTTTCTTTTTCTTTGAGCACAGAAAATGAAAAGGATTCCTGATTTGGGGGGTGATGGTAGCTTTCCTGGGGTATTGGTGGTTGTTTTCTTGGGCTGCTCGCCTTCGCCAACCACCTTGCTGAACACTTCATAGAGAACATTTTACCTAATTTTGCCAAACCCTCTAGAGATAGCCTGGCATCATCCCCAGTTTCTACCTGAGAACAGGGAGACTGTTGGTCAAGGGGCACATCTGAGGTGCCAGGGACTCTGACGGGCAGGGCTCCAAAACCAGGTGTGTCTCCTTTCTGTGATTTAATGCCTAGCCACCATATATACACCTGCGTGACTGTCCAACTTTAGCTTGATTCAGAATCCCCCAGAGGCCGGGTGGAGCTCCGACTGCTGACCTTGCCCCGTAGCATCTGACTCTGAGGTGGCCCGAAGGCTTGCACCCCTAGTAAGTTCCCAAGTGCTACTGGTGCTGCTGGGTCCAGGACCACATTCTGAGAGCCCCTATTATCCACATCCCATTTGGAAACAGTGGGTGATATACTGCTTGGAATTGCTGCTGACATTAGACCTACACACAGAGCGCTGCCTGCCCAGGGGTTTATAAAGCATCTCAGAGGACTGTGTCATGGGGCACAGGTAATTGACCTGTTGAAGTTGTTATTCTGGTATTCCCTCGGCTGCCTGACATTTTCACATTTCCGAGAACACAAACTGCATCATTAAAAAAAAAAAAAAAAGTACCACCACCATCATTCACTCTAATAGGCCATTTTTTAAATTCTGAACTTTTCTTCCAACCTGATGACATTTCTTTTCCAAACTATACTTCACTTTTTTCTTTGGATTCAGTAAAACCTCATCTATTCCAATTCTGTGTAAGTACCACAACATTATCTCAGAAAACACTGTCAGAACGCTAACACTAATGTGCACAAAGAATAGGTTTACTGCAAAAAAGATCAGCAAATCTTGGAGCAGGCCTTATGTCCCAATTACTAATCCAACAAAAATCCTTAGGCAAATATTTTTACTTTAAAAGAAATGTCATTATAAGTGTTCTGATTACAGTTCCTCTGGAAACGGAAGGCGCTTTGAGGACAGATTGTGTGTTCCTCACAATCGGCCTTTGGACTGATTGAGTTTCACCTGAATTCAGATCCTAAAAGCTCCTTTGAAACCTGCAATAAAGCTGATTTCCTTGTGGATAGCATGTTCTAAAGCCTCCTGGGCTAGCTGGGGAGAAAGGTTTGGACACCTGACCTTTCTGCAGTTAATAGCAAAGGTAACTCAGGTGTGAAACCACTAAAAACAGCCTGGCCATTGTCCTGTGCATTAAGGAGAAAACCCCACCCCTAAATTTGTTATGAGAAGTGGTGTAGGATTATATGGGACTGAAATTTTGAAACATGCTGAAGGAAAATAGAGACTGGTGGTGTGTGGGGCTCCTCCGGCTCCTTTTCCAAATGCCTTCCATTATATCAATTCCCATGGTGAACTTTAAAAAACTGTCAGACTGGTGGCTTGGCGTCTATTTATTTTTGTTTGAGTGGAAACTGAGGTTTGTGATGGCACCTGAGGCTGGGTCCGGCGGAATTTTCTAGACATAATCAAGGGTGCTCTTATGAGCGGCTGCTTTCCAGCAGCAGTTTGCTGGAGATCAAAACCTGTTTCTCTCCTGCACAGACCACTGCATTGGAATGCGTGGCTTGGAAGTGTGGGGAACCCGCCCTCTGCTGACAGCCGCAGGTGGGTTTTCTGGGAGACGCTCTAGTTGCAGCAGAGGCCGGTATTGGAACGGGTGCACACAGTTGCTTTGTGACTGCGGTCCTGTCTCCTGGCTCCGCAGAACCAAGGAAACGTTCAGGGCTGCTCCCCCGGGACTGAGGTCCACGGCGATGCTCCGGAGGGACTTTTGTCTCCTGCATCTGTGGCCTCCGCAGAGGTGTTTATCAGTGTGGACCCAGCGAGATGGCGAGGGAAGACCCTGTCGTGCAGAGCAGCGCCCTGGAGCAGTTGAGGGGGCTGCCCAGAGCGCTGGCGTGCGTCTGAGCGCCGACATGCAGCCGCGCCCCGGGGGCGTGCCGGGGGCCGTCTTCTCTGGCCCCGGGAGCGCGGCGGGCTCGCCTGGCGCAGCTTAGTGCGGCCGGCTGGGCGCTGCGGGCGGGGCGCACGCGGGCGCTGGTGCCAGCCGCTGCCGTTGGCTGGCGCGGGCCGGGCCAGGGCGCAGGGCGCAGACGAGCTGGGCGGCAGGCTTGAGCCAGGCAGCCTGCAGAGGCGGCGGCGCCCCAGGAGATGGCCTCGGCGTTCACGTGCGGCGTGGAGGACCTACTGTTCGCCGGCGGCCGCTTCGTGTGGAACCTCACGGTGTCCACGCTGCGGAGATGGTACGCGGAGCGGCTGCGCGCTTGCCACCAGGTGCTGCGGACGTGGTGCGGGCTGCGGGACGTGTACCAGGTGAGCGGGGCCACCTGTGGGTCCCTGTAAACTCCGCGATGGCTTGGCCCTTGGGTCCAAGCCCAGGACCCTGGGTAACAGCTGCCTGAGAAGGCTGGCGCGTTTTGCAGGCAAGCCTGGGGGCACCTGCGAGTCACTCCAGCGTTTGCACAGGAGGGACTTCGACCTGCAAAGGATCCCTGCTTGGGCCTGCGTTGGGATGGCTGGCTGCGTTAGAAGCGTTCTGCCCGCGCCTTAGCAGGTTTGCCTTTTTCCTCTGGTTTTAGTTCAGTTTTCCATCAGGCAGCCCCAGCTTGCAAGGCAGAGCCAGGAAAAGCTGATTCTGTGTCATTCAGGCCTTTGGAAGGAACTGTTGACCAAATGGTGACCACTTTAGAAAGGGTGGCAGGCTGGGGACCCAGAGTGGCCTGGCCAAGCGTTTGTCACCCCCCACCCCCCACAACACAGCACAGCCCCCTCCCTCCCGTGCTGGGTCCCACCTGCAGGCATAAATGCAGCAACTTTGCCCAACTAGGAGACCACCCGTCTCCTCTGGACCTGCAGCTCACCTGGGTTGTTTTAAACAGTGACTTGTGGATTCCAAACTCCCGTGCTTTGGTTGTTAACAATCTGAGATTAAAAACTCTGCTTCGTTGAATTAGGAAGGTTGTTCCTAGGTATGTGGGAATGAAACACCCCATTTTCTTTCATATCACGTGGAATGGCTCTGCTGCAGTTCTTGGATTCCCCCACCGGGACCCCATTCCTAATATGGCTGGAATGCGTAGCTCATTATCTGTGGCCCATCTGGGATCAGCCCTTGGTTTTGAGAAGCCACCGGCTTTGGTTCAGGCAGTAGGTGTGTGAAGGGTCTGGCCCCTGGTCATCCTGAGATGTGAGGAGCAATTTTTCCACAGCTCCTGCTGTCTGGAACATGTCTGTGTTGTCATGCATGCATTTTTTTTTAAAGAGAGAGGGACTGTGAGAGAGAAAGAATCAATTTTATGTAGTTTTTCGTCTGGTTTTCATTGCTCTGACACTCAGTTGTGTGTGTGTGGTGCTCAGGTTCGAACCCATGTACTGGTACCTGCCAGGCCAGCGCTGTAACCACTGAGTCGCTGCTCCAGCCCCTGTTGTCTGAATTTTGAAATGGAATCCCAAACCCACACTGAGAATCAGGGCAGCAGGTGGGGGTTTGAGAGCATTAGGGAACTGCAGATAGATCCCAGCTGGCCATGTAAGACGGCTCTCCTGGCTTTTTGGAGCCAGAAGTCTGTTAGTTTTTTTCTCTCTTGGGAACTCCCTGTTCACTTTGACTTACAGAATGAATGTCCCAGGCATAGTTTTGTTTTTTCTTTTTGATGTTTAGGAAACTTTCAAAAAGAGGACACACACATTGTGGCCAACAAGACAGCCTTTGTGCCTCACTCCAGGGGATTCAGGGGATTTATGGTTTATCTCTAATGCTGTTACTGACTGATTCGAAAATGGAAATCCAGAAACCTCAGCCCCTGTGAGTTCCGTGTAATTCATCAATAATAATTGTAAAACACACCTTCAATTTGAAAGATTAAACTATTAAATTACATATATTTCTCCTCTGTAAAATTAATAGTGACAGAGTCAATTGTATTATGATCAGAAAGAATGTCTAAAATAAGACTTTGGTGAGTATTGAGTCACAAATAGAAGAAAATTATGCCCAAGTTTAAAGTTTCCTGCGTTTTTGGAGAAATAAGACTTCAAATGTTCTTTTAGTCTTAGTAAACCCATAGTATTCCAAATGGCACAATATTCTTAATCATTTGCAAAGAAAGATCATTTTAAAATTGAAAATTTTTTAATTTGACAATGCTTCTCAAATACTGAGCAAAAAGTTGTGACTGAAATTGCATCAAACGGAAAGGTGGCACAAGAGAGAGATACCTTCACCTCCTTATCTATTTAACACTAGGTGAGTGACCACAGTCTCTACTTATGAGTCAGATAATTTCACCGTGCTTTAGGTTCACCGTTTATAAAGAGGGGGATATAATGGTAGTTATCATAGAGGTTGATAAGAGATTCATTGACACGAAAGATGTTAGCTTAGGAAGCACTCAATAATTGTTATCTCTTCTGTCAGCTAGGATTTTTAATAATAGGAAATGCAATTCAAGCTAACTTGCAGGGTTAAAAGAAGTTACTTTTGACCCAGACTAAAAGTCTAGCAGTAGAATGAACTTCACGCATGGTCTGATCATGGCATGACACTGTCTCCAAAATTCTTTCAGTCCTGGACTTGTTCATTTGTTGGCTTTATCCTCAGCTGGTTTCCACCTGATTATATTAAATAATCAAAGCAGCTTCTGTCTCAGATCCACATATCAATATATCCAGAAAGAGAACTTCTTATGTATTCATTCATTCATTCATCAATAGGGCCCCAGGAAATTGCCTAAACTGGCCTCAAACTTGTGATCCTCCTGCCTCAGCCTCACAAGCAGCTGGGATTACAGACCTGCAACATTGTGCCTTACTAGAAAGAAAATTTCTTTTATCCACCAACCATCAAAAGAAGTGCTAGTTTATACTCTGGGACCGCATGTGGGGCCTGTGCCCAGCTCCAGTACCATGCACTGATTGCTACAGGGCATGGGATTATGATTTAGGAATTCTTAATTGGAGTAATATGGCCTCAAGGGAGAAAAGTCTCTGGGGGAGATTGGGGTGGCAATAAACTTCCTGCTTGTAGGCATAACATATGGACATACAGGGCAGCAACACAGGCACATATATCCAGGGCATTCACATGGGGGTAACCAGAAAACAAATAAGAAGGGCTCATTACAGGGTACTAACAAACAAAATGGTTGGGAAACAGTGCTTGCACTGATTGGTTTAGGCTGGTTCTGAAGCCCAGTGAGGTTGGGTCCACCCAGGTCTCATATCTTCCAGTGAGGAAGTATGAAATGCAGCCAGCAATGCGTCCTGCGTTATTAGAACCTCAAACCTAGCGTTCTCGGAGGGGGAGTTGTTTTTCAGGGTAGGTGCAAAGGTCAGTGCTCGGAGGCCTTTGCTGGCATTTTGCCTCGGCACTCTGAGGTGAAGTGGGGGGCTCAAAGTTGGAACAGTCTCAACGCTGCCGCATCGATCTCAGTGGCAGACCTCGGGGAATTTTCCACGGTACTGTCTGGCTTCCTGGCATATGAACTGGAAATACCAGAGTTCCATATTTTATCGAAACCACTTTTTTAAAAATCACTTGTTGATTTTTAAGAAGGCTTCATTTTCCTTGTTCTTGTCTGAATAGTCCTGTCTGTAAGGATATCCAGAAGTCTGTCGGTCTGGCGAGATGAGGGCAAGCGGGGAGAGGCCCCTTCCCTGGCATTCCTGGCTGCCCTGGGCTCGCTGCTTCCTCACGTGCCCTGAGTGAAAGAGGATCGCCTGTATTCACTGCCAGGCCAGTAAAGCCGGCAGGGAACATTCTTTGGAATTAAATGCTTCCTCCACTTCTAGATGTTGGAGCTGCAAGTGACAATTTGCCAACACACTGTGAATAGAGAAGGTGCTGGCAAAACGGCATTTGTGTAGTAACATGACTAGATGAAAAGTGGGCAGAGGAGGTGCCCGGGCGCCTCTCCCCGAGGCTCAGCCCATGAGGACCTGAGGTTGGTTCAGGTCATTCTACAACTCAGCTCGCCAGCCACATGCCTGCTGGCTCATTTCCTTCTTGGACGGGTTGCATTATGGAACTAAATCGGTTTAACCAACAGGGAGGTGGACTTGACGGGAGGATGTTGTTGAAAAAGATCCACGCCTCTTGCTTTTCACTGAGCGTGGCGTGCTCTGACAAAGCCCTCAGTTTATAACCTGGAGTGAGTTTTTCT
>PVKS010022520.1:0-33622 GCA_004027875.1 Aplodontia rufa | reverse complement strand
AATAATATTTCATTTTTTGAAATACCTCAGTTTATCTATTTAGCTATGGATGGACACTTTGGTTGTGGGCATATGTTTTCAACACATTATGGTAAATATTAAGATATACAATTGCTGAATTGTATGATACGAACATGACTAATTTGTAAGAAACTGTCAAACTGACTTCCAAAATGTTTTTAGTTTCTTTTCAAAATATATAAAATTTTTCTTGAGATTTCTTCTTTGAGTCATCTGTTGTTTGATCTCTAGATATCTGTGGATTGTCCACGTATCCTTCTGTTATTGATTACTAGATTTTTTCCATTATGGTCTGAGACCAGATATTTTATGATTTCTATTCTATATATATAAAATGACATGTGAATCTAAGCATACAAAATCAAACACATGGTTGCAATTATTTTTCTATATCAAATGTTATCTGTTACAATTAAGAATAAGAAAAATGTTTTTATTTTACCTTCACTTATCCTTTTTTGATATACCTCTTTTCCTTATGTAGATCCAAGCTACTTTCAAGGTTTTAAGCAACTTAGTAAGCTCTTGACTCAAAATAAAAAAAATAAAAATTGCTAGGGATATGGATCAGTTGGTTCAATCCCTGGTATCAAAAAAATAATCCACAAAAGGCTTAAGAATGGCAGCAGGAACTAGTTTAAGAAGTGAGGCTACGGGAGGAGTTAAGAATGAGGCATTAGGGGACTAAAGTGGTGTCTTAGCAGTTACAACCCTTGCCTGGCATGTGTGAATACATGAGTTTAAACCCCAGCACCACACACACAATGAGGTCTCAGAGCAACAAAAGCTACATGAAAAACTAAATAAAATTGATTCTCTTTCTCTCTCTCTCTCAAAAAAAAAAAAAAAAAAAGAGTGAGGGATTATTTAAAATCCAGTTTAGGAAACAGTAATCAGTTGCAACAATTTTCTTCTGATTTTGTACAAGGAGGCAACTCCTCCCATATCCATTAACTGCCCTTGGCATCTCCTCCCCACCAGTTTTCATCTCCCACCAGGGCCTCTGCTGAAGACTAAAAGGTTGGTTTCCTAAAGAGGTAAAGCACAAAGTGTAGAGACCAGGAAATACCAGACAGAGTTGAGGGTGAAGTAACTTCACCAAAAGTATTATCTATGAGGTTGTATTGTGAGTTCTGAGGATTATTAAATGCTTTTCATATATAATTCTTGGTCTGCTGACACTCCTAAATATTTATTTGAATGTTCTTGATTAATACATATGTGCCTAAATAAATCATCTTTTGACCCAAACAAAAGATTTTTTTCTTTCACATCTTAGTTTAATTACTTATCCTTTTTAAAATTTATCTGGCCTTATACACACTGTGTATATGATCTTATACACATTTTTGATGCTTTCTTGATTGTATTGTTGGCACTTCTGTACAAATATGTTTTCTTCATCTCTAAGTTGTATTTTTGTAAGTTATACATTTTCTCATTTTCTATTAACCTTTAAGATTTTGAAGTACAACTTACAATTTAAAAAGTCATGATTGAAAGGGCATCATTTGTCTGTTGCCTCCTTCCTTCAGGGTGTTAAATTCCTGTCTGACCACACATGGGCAATTTTCCTGCAGTTTATCTGTGAGACTAAAGTGGGATTTTTAAATCCAATGAATTGTTATTTCATATTTTCTTTTATAATTAAGATTGAAACTTAGGGTTCCAGAGGCAAAAGTCCAGAAAGAGAAATGCCAAGAACGGTTGGAATGCAAAACAATCAACTCACAAGCAACACAGCACATGTCCCTGCCCACGGTTTGTGCATTGATTGAAAAAGTGACAATACTGGAAGATAACTGTAAGGAATCTGGGGGACCAAATTCCCAAATTCTTTTTTTTTTATTAGATGGATATAGAGATACAATTGAGGGGGAAACATTATCAAACATTCAAGAACCATTGTATATATACTTAGTTATCCAGGGCTAATGCCATATAATGGATGTTTACCCCAGAAGAACTCCTGAGTTAAATGGATATCTTGTGGAGGACAGCAATCTTCTTCTGAGATGATTCCCCCATATTCCCTTTCTCCAGTCTTCTAGGAGTTCTTCCAACTCCCAAATTCTTTAGGGTGTATAAACATTAAAGATTGCTGTGACTCAGGCTGGAGCCGTGGCTCAGTGGTTACGGTGCTTGCCTGGCATGTGTGAGGACACGGGTTTGAACCCCAGCACCACTTACACAACTAAGTATCAGCAAAATGAAAGCCACATGAAAAATATATAAAATTGATTCTCTCTTTCTCTCTTTCTCACTGTCCTTCTCTTAAAAAAAAAAAAAGATTGCTGTGATCAAGAAGAGGTCCTCAAGAGGTCCTCATTTCATTATAATAATTAGATGTAGATCCCTAGTTGGAGATCTAAGTTTTCAACAGAACATGCACTCTCTATGAGTAGAACAAACAAGGGTAACAGACAGACTTAAGAACTGGCATGAACTTGTGTAACCCCACCCTGACTCTGCCCCTAGTTCATCCCCCTAACTACTTTCCCTCTATAAATATCAGAACTGATGATTAAGACATGCCTCTCCCTCTCTCCCTCTCTGATTGTCCATATTCCCAGTCTTAAGCATATCATTTCCCTTTGCAATGAGCCTCTTGCTTTAATTCGTTGTTTGTTTGTTTTGAGTATTCGGGGTTAAACCCAGGAGAGCTTGACACTGAGTCATATTTCCTCCTCCTTTCTTTTTTTTTTTTTTTTTTTAAGTCAGGGTCTCACTAAGTTGCTTAGAGCCCTGCTAAGTTTCTGAGGCTGGCTTTGAACTTGTGATCATCTGTCTCAGCCTCCTGAGCCCCTGGGATAACAGGCACGCACCAACGCACCCGGCTGCTCTGTTGTTCTTATCTGACTTGAGCTTAAATTCTTTTCTGCAACGAGTCAAGAACCTGGAGGGCTCAATTACAGATCTTCTCTGCTCCTAGAGACCTCCTCAGATCATTTCATGGTGACATCATGTATGCTTTCATTTTGAGAGTCAATTTTGTTGAATTTAATCAATTTTTAAACAAATAAATTATAATAATTTAACTTTGATATGTCTAGCAAGCTAATCAATCAGGAATGTGCCCTAGCAGCCACAGCCCAAGCCAGCCCAGGTATATAGCTCAAGCCAAGGTCAGACATAAGCACTGTCCATGTGATGCTGATTTGCAAGCATACAGAATGCGAGAGTTAGACAGTGACAAAGGCTTTGTGGAGTCTCATAGAGACTTCAAAAGCAAGCTTTGAAGGCCAGGCAGTGTGTGGCAAGTTCAGAGTTTGAAAAGAGCCCATTACAGGGAAATGCATGCAGTTACGAGAGTGAAGCGTAAGCCATACTGGAGTGTGTAGGAAGCTAGAGATGCTAAGAATGTGGAACATCTACTTAGGGAAGCCGGAGGCAACGTGCAAAATGTGGCTGAGAGACAGGCCACATAGCCTTGAGCCAGCAAGGCCACAGGCGTAAAGCTGTCCAAGCATTTGACAGCCCAGGTCCTGTCAGTGTGCCCCATTTTTCAGACATGGAAGTTTAATTATTTAATGTTTGCCCTGCTGGGTCTCAGTCTTGTTTTGTTCCAACCTTTTCCTTATTAATCCAGTATTTCTTCCTTTGGAAATGGGAAAGTTTACCCTGTGCCTATTCCTTTTGCTTTTTACAGTGGCTCATATATAAGTGTTTTCCTTGAGTTTTGAAGGAAACTGGATTGAGTTTTGAGCAATGCTGGAACAGTGATGACTTTGGAGAATCTTGAGGATGGACTGAATGCATTTTGCATTGTGAGATGGATGTGAGCCATTGGGGGCTGGGATGGAATGCTATAGTTTAGATCTGGAAAGTCCCCCCCCAAAAGACCAAATATTGTAGGTAAGGTCCTAGCCCATGGTGTTAGTGGGACACAGTGGGACAGGTAAAGGTTTGAGGGTCACTGGAGGCGTGCCCTTAAAGGAGATTATAGAAACCCAGTCTGTTTCTCCTTTTTCCATTTCCTATCCATAAGGTGACTGGTTTGGCTTCACCACGTGTCCCCTACCATGATGTGCTGCCTTGTCACAGGCCCAAATGCAACATGCTCAATGGATCATGGCCTGAAACTTCTGAATCTATGAGCCAAAGCAAACCTGTTCTCATTATAAAGAGAAATATTTATTTCTCAGGCATTTGCTACAGTGATAGAAAGCTGACTCTCACAATAATAATGGAGGAGAGGGGAAGAGTCATCCATGCATCTGTATCAACGAATATCAATGAATATGTAGCTGCTATAAATCTCAGGTCTGACCTTAGTCCAAGGACGTATTTATAAATGTTCTCTTCCAACTCTCATTTTCTTTCCCTTGCCCTCAGAAGTGCCTCAGCTGACTTATGCTTTTACCTGGTGGGATTAGCATAGATCTTAAATCCTAAAATGCCTGAGTCCTTGGCAGCTGTGCCTTTATTAGGCTGCTTTATCTTTCCGCTGACATTTACTATCAGAAATAGAGTGAGAAGAGATGTAAAAGTTAATTCCTGGGTTGCAGACGTGATTCCAACTGTTCCCATTTGTAAAAGCAATCCAGTGCCTCCTTCGTAATTGGGTTCAATCGTAGAAGCTCCCTCTCTAAGTGCCCCATATGCTGAAGTCGTGGTCTGAACTTCTACTTTGCAGGACCCCTGTTCCTTCTCCTGCTGGAGACATTGCATGGTGGAACAAAGAACTCATTGCTAAATAACTGTTGTGGTGAAATCAAGTCTTTGATCAGTCATTGGAAACGAAAGTGTTGGTTTTATTCTTCTCTTGAATTTTTTTCCTTATTAGCCCATTAGATTTGTTTATTACTTAGGTCCCTAAACTTTGATAACATCTGTGTCTGCTCTGCTCATTTACTGCATCTTAAATATCCAAATTAATTTTATTCAAGCTGCTGAGCAATCACAGTGCTTAACTGCAGCTCACTTTCATTCACAGTCTCATACATATACATCTATATTTCCCACTCTGTCTAAAAATTTTAGAGCAGAAATATTAACCAGCATGGGCCAGGCACTGTTTACTTGTTTTGACTCCCTTTCAGAAATTTATATACCGATGTTATAGCTGAGCAGCTAAAACAAAATGACAAGACAAAACCCGCTACTATCTGGTTAAACAGGGACTTCAACCTGGGGTGTCTAGGTCGAGAGGCTTTGCCTTCTACCACTAAAGCAATTTGTATCCCTATGGGCTGATAACCTAAAACGGTGTGTGGGTATCAAATTGCTCAATGAAAAAAAGATACACAGCACTTGAACTCAGAGCACATCCTCACTTCCTTTCCTAGTTGGTGACCCCACATCTCAAAGCTGTTAAGGGCACACTGCCACTCTGAGGATATGAGATTTCAATTGCTCAAAATATTCTGTTATGCGGTGTTCCAGTTTGACAAAATACAGGAGTGCAATTAATGTTGGCCCACTAACCTGAGTCTTCTGTAATATGCTAAGATATTCCAAAACCTCTTTTAAAATGCTAGGTTGTCTTGTATTACTATCCTCAATGCCTGTATATTTCTCAGTCCATCCCTAAATCCTACATATCATGGAAAATCACCAGCACAACATGCAAAAGAAAAGAAAAATGGGAAGGAGGAAATGAATATGAAATGTATGCTTCCATTTACAGAAGTCTGGGAAATGTGTTTCCTCACTGGAAGATAAAATGTATAAGAACAAAGCAGTTTCATCTCCCATACTTTCTCTATCTGCCCCATGCCTTGCCTCTTTTCTCATTTGAGCAATTCACAGAGAATGGAGAGAGCGTAGTGACAGAATGAATGATAGCTAATGAAGAACGAACTGTGAAATTGTACTACATGATTGTCAGGATTCAGATCTGTCCACCAGCTTCCAGCAAAGCAACATGAACATTTCATGCGACTAATGAGTGAGAGAATTTCTTTCTGTTTTTACTTATAATCCCTTCACCTTGAGGGATGGTTATGTATGTGCTCATCCACCAGGAATATACCCAGTAGAAATATGTAGTCTCATAGCTATATTTCACATTTCTCTGATAAGTAACCCATTTTGAGAGAATAATAATATAGGAAATATCATGTAGTTTCTCAGCAATCATCCTTTCAATTTAGAGGGAAGAAGAACATTAAGTTTTTAACAATTTTCTGCCATTATTCACCTTGTCCTCCCTCAGACAGATGCCACCTGGATGTAAGAAATGATAGCAAGGAGCTGTAATATACCTTAAAAAATCTTTACGTTAACCTTAATCTTTATTCAAGGAAAATATCCCCTTTTGCATAAGTATTAGGCTATGTCTTAGAATAAGAGATTTCACAGAATGAAGTGAAATTTATAAAACATAATAAAAGTTCTTCTCTACTACTTCCTAACAATAAGCTTTACAGTGTTATAGATGGGAATGGAGAGATTTTTAAAAAAGCATATACAGACTATATAAATAAAGTGTATTTTTACTGACTTATTTCAGAAAGTCTATGGAAAGTTTAATATATTTATCAGAATACTGATATTAGCTGAGTATCACCATCTGCCATTTTTTATTTTCCTATGAAATATGTACTTGTTACAATCCTCAAGTTTTATATAACTGCTTCCCAAACCCATTATATAGTTTTAACTTCTTATAAAATGTACTTACTTCCATCCATTTTTTCCTAATGAATTTAAAGCAGATTACAGAAATAAATGGAAAATGAAAATATTTTATAGTCAAAATTTGCCATCATATGAGTCTTTGCCACCAGTAGTAAGCATGATTATTACAGAATTCTGAAAATGACAAAAAGAATATTTAAATAAGATATAAGGAATCATCACTGGAAAATAGACAAGGGGCTATTCATATCATAAAATTCAAGAAATACTTCATTAGTGAGTCAAAACCTGGTATTTAAGGTGACAATTTTTTTATTTCTTATTTTTATTGGTGCATTATATTTGTACATAATGATGGGATTTGTTTTCACATATCCATAGATGCACACAGTACAACAATACAATTTGGTCAATAGGCCCCCACACCACCCTCCTCCCATTCCCCAAATCCCTCGCCTCTCTTTCTTGGTCCTATATTTTTCCTAACATATCCAAGTACATTAACATAACTCTTATACCCTATGAAGAACATTTTTATATACATGACTATTGTATATACAGTGACATTTATAACTGCTTAGAATGTACCTTGCTTTATCTCAGTTCCTACATTTCCCCTTCTCCTCCCTTCCTATCATCCCTTGATATTCAACAAAATATTTGACAATAGGATTAAACATTTACATTTTTATAAAGGCATGCAGTATAGCTTATTCAAATATCTCATGCAGTATCTTGCAAATATATCTCAATAATATTGATATTAATAATTGTAACTTTTCTTACAATCCATTTACTACTATTTTTTCTTTTCTTTTCTTTTAAATTTTATTAAAGAGTTGAGTTGTCAAAGAATCTTAAAAGCGTATGAAGTGACAATTTGATATGTATTTGGTCTTAAATCATAGGTTCCCCTCTACTGCCCACTCCCCTGTCTCTTGATTCTTCTTTATTACACCCCTATAAAAGATATAAAATGGATATATGTATATATGTGTGTGTGTGTGTGTGTGTATGTGTGTGTATGATTGCAAATTTTCCAAAATTAAATGATGGTATAAGTATCATTTGACTTCTCATGGGGTTGACGAATAGACTACATTGTGGGTTGTCTCCCTAGATCCTTCTTTATCCTCCCTACTTCTCCCACCCCACACCTCTCCCTTCCTCCATCCCCCACCTACATGTCTATGGTTCCCCTAGATTATGTGCTGGTATGCTTTTGGTGGGTCTAAAACATGAGTTTGACTACCTTTCCCCTAAGACTGGGTTTAGTTCCAGCCTCCACAAATGAGGGAAAACATTCAGCCCTTGACTCTCTGGGTTTGGCTAACTTCACTCAGCATGATTTCTTCCATTGCCATCCATTTACCTTTAAAGGCTGCAATATCATTGTCTGACAGCTGAGTAGAACTTCATTATATATACCAGAGCATTTGGATCCATTCATCCAGTAAGGAGCAACTGGGTTGATCCCATACTTTAGCTATTGTAAATTGAGCTGCTATGAACATTGATTTTGCTGTGTTGCTGTAATGTGCTGATTGTAACTCCTCTGGGAAAACACCCAGAAGAGGGGTAGCTGGGTCATATGGTGATTCTAAGCCTAACTTTTTGAGGAGTCTCCACACTGCTTTCCAGAGCAGCTGTACCAGTCTGCAGTTCCACCAACAGTGTGCTAGTGGTCCTATCTCCCCACAACCTCTCCAGCATTTGGTATTGTTTGTGTTCTTCATCTTTGCCAGTTTGACTGGAATGAAGTGAAATCTTAATGTAGCTTTCATTTGCATTTTTCTGATTCCCAGTGATTTAGAACACTTTCTCATATATTCATTGGCTTGCTCAATTTCCTCTATTGAAGAGTTTCTGTGTAGCTACCTGGCCCATTTATTGATTGGATTTTTTGTGTTTTTGTTATTGAGTTTCTTGAGTCTTTATAAATTTTGGATATTAGTCCCCTCTCAGAGGGATCACAGACCATGATTCTCTCCCAGTCTGTAGGTCGAATTTAGACTGTTTAAACTAATTCCTTGGCTGAGCAAAAGCTTTTTAATTTAATGGCATCCCACTCATTAATTCTTGACTTTAATTCTTTCACTTTATTTAAGAGTCTTATTGAGGAAGTCTTTGCCAGCTTCCAATTGCTGAACTGTTGGTACTATTTTTTCTTCTAGAAGTTGTATGGTAGCTGGTTTGCTTCCTAATTCTTTGATCCATTTAGATTTGATTTTTGTGCAAGGTAAGAGATAAGGATCTAATTTTAACTTCCTCCAAGTGACTGTCCAGTTTGTCCAGCACCATTTGTTGGATAGGCTGTCTCTCCTCCATGTTATATTTTGAACCCCTTTTTCAAAGATCAGAAGTTTAAATATATGTGGGTTTGTCTCAGAGTCTTCTGTTCTATTCCATTGGTCTTCATTACTATTTTGATACCAGTACCATTCTGTTTTTGATTCTACAGCTCTATAGTATAATTTTAGATCCGGTATTCCAAAACCACCTGTTTCATCTTTCTTGCTTAGTACTGTTTTAGTTATTCTGGGTTTCTTGTTATTCAAATGAATTTGAACATTGCTTTTTCTGTATCTGTAAAGAATAACATTGATATCTTGAGGAGGATTGCATTGAATCTGTACAATACTTTTGGCAGAATGGCCATTTTAATTATAGTATTTCTGCCTAACCAAGAGCATGGAACATCTTTCCATCTTCTCAGGTTCTTCTGCAATTTCTGTTTTCAGTGTTTGATAATTTTCCTTGTAGAGGTTTTTACTTAAAAGTATTTGATTCTTTTAGAGGAATCTTTAGAGGAATTAAATATTCATTTCTAACTTTAGTAAAAGCAGGATTAAAATAAGAACAAAAAAAGTTTCAATAACATTACCCAGGATATCTATATAAAAACAAAAACCAAACTATACATATATGGAAATGATTAATGACTATATAATTAAGAAATACTAAAAAAATGCTCTGGCATTTATTTAGCATTTTTAAAGTAATAGCCAATAAAATAAGACAAGAAGAAATTTTTGAGTATAAAATAAAGAAAACAAATTATGACTTACTGAGAAAATCCAAAGAAATGTCTAAGATTGCTTTAAAACAATTTTCCAGTCTAAGCTAATGAAATAAAAGAAGAAAAAAAATGAAATTATGTATAAATAATTTCAAAAGCACTAGTGAATAAAATAAGAATTTTCAAATGAATAACAGAAAATTTATAATCTACCTATTATATCCAAGATAATCAGATAAAATTATTTTTTAAAAGAATTTAATAAAGTTTGTTTTCAAAAATATTGTATTCAAAATCAAAAGGTGTTTTATGTCCCTGTAATAAGGGTTGTAGCAGACATTCCCAGGCAAAGTGTAGTTAAACATACTTGATTATTTCCATATCCTTTCAAAATGGCAATAATTCAAATGTTACAGGCATGTTACATAATTTTTATTGGAGTATTATATTTATACATAGTATCTGGGTTCCTTTTTACATAATTATAATGCAAGGAATATGATTTCAATCCCCATTTCTTCTCCTGTTTTCTTACCTTCTCCCACTTCTTTTTCTCTCTCTTCTACTCTATGGATCTTCCTTTCACATCTTTGTTTATTTTTTATTGGTACTTTCTATGTATACATAAAGGAGATACTCCCTTTAGTACATTTATATATGCATAAAATGTGATTCTGTTAGATTCATTCATTATTTGTTTCCTTTCCCTTCCTTTTTCCCTCCTTCTCGTTCTCCTACTTCTACTTCACTGATCTTCCATCCATCTTTATAATAGCCAACTCCCTCCCAAAGTGTAAGGCATTAACTTTCAAGGACAAAGAAAACGGGACTGATAACAGACAAAGGTGGACAAAGAAAATTACCATTTTAGAACCCAGAAAGCAGGTGCCTCATACAAGACAAAGATAAAAATGGAGATCCACTCAGAGAAAACAGAAAGCCAGCCCCAGTGGTGCATGAGGTCCATTAGGAATCAAGGTGGGAGTGGAGGCAATAACATCTCTGAATGCATTTCTTTTAAGGAAAAAAGGTAAAAGGTGTATCACTGCCCCCAACTCCCAAACACAGAGAAGGGATCTCAGGAAAAGCCAAAGGGAGGCTAGAGGTAAAGATACATTCAAAGGAAATACAATTAACCCCCTCTGAGAAACATCTTTAAAAAAGGTTACTGTTTTCTTGAATTTAAAAAAAACTGATATTCAAATAGAATCATGGACATTTAAAATATAAGCGAAGTCAAAATTAAGGAGAAGGATAGGAAGATAAAATTGAGAAAAGTTTTTCTTAAAGTATAAAGATGAATGCAGAAGAAAAAATATTTTTAGATTATTTTTCAGAAGGTCTATTATACAACCTTCTAAAAGTAGAACAATAACATTCAAGGGGGAGAGAAAGCAGATAGTGCTAGAAATGGAAAAGAGGAAAAGTAAGAGATACTAAGTAAAATGTTCAAGTGGAAAAGACCCACTGAATGCTCAGTAGATTGTATGGGGAAAAAAGAAAACCCTCACCAACATACATCATCATAAAATTCCAAAATGCATCATGATAAAATTCCAGAATACCAATTGGAAATTTTCATGACCTAAATCTTGGAGAAAGAAAACAGCATGTCATTTTCAAAGAAATTGGAATAAAAATAGATTCTTGAATATCTGCACCTATGATCCCCGATCCCTACTAGGTAAAGCAAAAGGAAGGACAGATACCTGGGATTCTGAACACTTTTTGCAATTTCCCATGAGTCTCTAATTATTTAAAAATAAAAAATAGTGTCATACACTGAAAAAGGAATAATTAAAGCTAGAAAAACAATTTAATAAGCTAATTAACTTCCCTCACATAATCTGATGGAAAATGACTTCCCATGTAGATAAACCAAGCAATGTAATGATAATGATGTGCAAAATCTTCAACAAATTTACTCCAATGACCAGTATGTTATATTACTGAAAGATGTTCCCAACCAAAACAAGAAATAAATCATGATAAGACATGAAATTCAGGAAACATGGGATCCCGATGAAAGAAAGGCTTAGGAAATCCTCATAGTGATGCAGAAGGGCGCTCTGGACCACAGAGTCAAGATAATGTAACTGCTACATATTAATTTTTTTTTAAAGATTGAGGGGCAACAAGAGAGAGGAGAGACAGAGAGAAATAATTTTTATTTAATTCCTCATATGTCTTTCGTTGCTCCAACACTTCATTGTATACGTAGTGCTGGGGTTCGAACCCACATCCTCGCTCCTGCTGCAAGCATTGCAACCACCAAACCACTGCTCCAGCCCCACTACATAGTCATTTAACCAAAAAAAGTGGGGGTGATGTGGCAGGCAAAGAAAACACATGGGAATCCATGGACAATGTCTGATATCTGAAGGTTAAAAAATAACAACATGATTCTTATAAGGAAGTGCAGAGATAGAAAAAGAAGCAAAACTGTTAAAAATGGTTTTTCTCTGTGGTATGATGATCAGATTGAGTATGATGGGGCAAAAGTTCTCATTTTTCAACATAAATCTTGAAGAACTATTTGGCTTTTTAAGCTATATTCATGAAATATTTTGAATAATATTAGATTTAACTAAAAATCAAAGATAAAAACCTCTAGGTTCTCTTGACAGAAAGTGAACTGTATGTGGGAGTGGAATCGCAGGGGGAGATGTTCTTTGTGTTGGGCAGATTCCCTTTACTTATTAACGAAGAGCATCTGAAAAGAGGTGGTAGCTGCTTTCCAGAAGAATCTAGGCTCTGTCAAATCTCCCTCCTTATTATCCTTCCTTGTAATTGCTTTTTTGGCACCAATTCTGCATACAATTTCCCGTTTAAAAAGTACTTGAGCTCAAAGCCACTTACATGTGGGAATCTGGCTGACCGAGATCTGTGGCTTGGACCACCTGGGAAATGCACAGTTCGGTTCGTTTGGAAGCCTTTCTGGTTTGTTCCATTTTCTATTCACCATCTCGCACAAGGAAAGAATCACAAAAAAACCTAAGAAAATTTTAAAAATAAATTTTATTTTTCACCAAAATAAGTTTACAAAATAAAACTAAGAATTCCTTCTTCTGCCTAAAATATCCTAATTAAGTGCATGAGAATAGTAGAAAACTGACCATGGGTCTGAAGGTATGAAAGAGACCTTTCTCATGAGACCTATTCTAGTGACCTTGTCAAAAACTGGCCCCACTCTTGTGCTTCCCTCATTCTCTCCCCCCCCCTCTGTTTTACTGTTTTTTCTAGAATGATTACTATCATTCTAAGATTTTACTTATGTGTATTTTATTCTCTATACCCTCTCCCTGAAACTCGAATAGAAACCCTACAGGATAGAGACTTATTTTTGTTATGCTTTTACTTCATAGCCCAGTGGCTAGAAGACTGCCTGGCACATAGGAGGTGATAACCACTTGGGGAATAAATGAGAGAATTGCAGCAGGCAACATGCGGATAATGGACCAGGACAAACTATATCCTCAGTTCACAGACATCAGGCCTATAAAGAACTCACTCCATATAAAAATGAACAAGCAGGGAAAAATTAAGCCTATAAAAATCATTTATTGTTTTATCTCTTATGTGGAAGCTAGAGAGGAAAAAGGAAATGAAAGGTGTGTCTGTGGGGGGTGGAATTTCATGAAAATCAAAGGGAGATGAATAGAGGAAAGCGTCCAGGGGGTTGGAGGATGGATGTAGAAGGCAGTGCTAACTAGTGATACTGGCCAGATTGTATTGATATGTTGTGTGCATGTACGATTTTGTAACAAAACATCCCACCGTTATGTGAAAATATAATGCACCAATAAAAATATGGAAAGAAAAGTAATAATATATATACCATATACTCCCAAGAAGAGAGCATACTGCCTATTCAACTATGACCAATGCTCATTTTACTTCATATTTATTTTACATTTATTGAAAGAATTTTAAACTCTTTTACACATACTTTTGTGAGTGTCATATCTCATGTCCAAACTTTAAATGGAAAATATGAATGAAACAAATTGGTTCCATTGGGAACCAATGGGAAGGGGAAGGGAAGTTGTAGTTAGTTTACAATCCAAGGGATCCAACATGTGGTAGGTATTTTTTAAATTTTACTGTATTTTGACAGGCAGTAAAGTCTAATAGTTCAAAACCAAAGAGATACAAATGGGAGTCTTGCTCCCAGTTCCATTCCTAACTTCTTCCTCCCTGCTTCCCCAGAAAACCCTGATGATACCCACCCAACTCCCAGTTCCATTGCTTTCTCTAGTGTTTCCTTGTGCTGGTACAAGAAAGTAGCAATGTTAATTCTCATTTATCCTTTATTTCTGAAACATTTTTAAATGCTTATTCTGTTCCTTATTTGGTTTTCTGTTTCAGGGGTTTCAAACAGGAAAATGTCAAATCTCTGCCTATCTCCTATGGTGAAAATTTATAACTTTTTAAAATCTCTGTTTTCAGCCTCATTTTGTTTGCTTTTTGCCACTAACCTATCTGACACTTTCTGTAGCATGTATTCACTTTTAGCATCCTTGAAATTCATTGTTCATTCCAGAAATAGTTTCCTCATTTTCTCCATTTTTCTGCTGAGTCCTGCTGGCTCTAATTCTGGCCTTTGGTTCACGTTGTCTGGCCATATCTATCTACTGAATTTTTGTCATTATTTTCAGTCTTCCTTCACAGCTGCAATTACTTCATTACATTTCTCTTATTCAAGTTAAAATTAGGTTATTATGTTCTTATGCCTTAAGGCAGTGCTTTTTAAAAATGTTTTCTTCATATGTAAAGTGTTTTTTTTATTCTTCTACACATCATTTGTTCATAATGTCATCATTTAAAAATTAGATTTTTTCCATTGACACAGTTCATTTGTGAAAGATTTGAACTTTCTTAAATCAGCTATTCTCAGCAACTTCCTAGAACCCCATGGAGGAGCCAAGATAGTTACCCAGGTTTCTCTGCTAGAGGATTCTGCTTTTTTTTTTTTTTAATAACTCTTCTGGGCTGTAGGAACTAGAAAAGAAGAGTTGTTGTTTAGTGAAGACAGAGTTTCAGTTTTTGCAAGATGAAGAGTTCTGGAGACTGGTTGCACAACAATGTGAATATTTTAACACTACTGAATTGTATGCAGAAAAAAATGGTAAAGAGGGCAAATATTTTGTGCATTTTATCACAATTAAATTTTTTTAGTTTAATATGTAATTAAATAATATAAATTAAATTATATAATCTAATCTAATATTTAAATTCACAGGGATTCTCTATTCACTTGGGTCCCCCTGGCATTCTTCCTATCTGATATTATAAAGGAATGTAATAGCTTCCCTTCAAATATATTCTCCTTTCTTCTAGGAGGAACACTTTCTGAGATGGGCCATTTCCAAATCTTCCTGTGAATTTTCATTCATTCTTTCTTTGCTTCCCCATGCGTTCATTAGCTACTTAATTCTAACTGAGAAAAAGACATTCTTATTCTGGAAGACTTTATTCATAGTCTCTCAGATATAATCACTACTTCTTCTTACATTAAGTTAGATTCTGAGTGTAGTGAAGTGAAGGGAGAATAAAATCATGTTAGCTAACTTCAATTAGTCCTCTTAGTGAAACACCACTAGACAATTATCCAAAAAATGAGATTAAGGATGTATTTTGACTGAAGTATAAGGTTACTATAAACTCTATTCAAACTTGATAAAATCCCTTTACTCCATGAATATTAATTTATTAATTAGGTACAGTGGGAGTGTGGTGCTTCAAAGCCTGAATTTTAAAGCAAGCTGCCAGGTTCAAATGTTAGCTTTGCCATTTACAAAATATGTAATCTTCCAGAAGTTACTTAATATTTCTGAGCTTTGGTTTTCATGTGTCTAGGATGGACACTTACATCATAGGGTTTTTGAGAGAGTTCAATGATTTATTATATGTTAAGCACTTGGAAGAATGTTTGAAATGTTGACATTGTTTTAGCAACTATATAATGAAAACTTAGGTCTATAACTCTGTGGTTTTCAAATAACTCTAAGCTATAGGACCTTGGTTCAAATGAAATGCCACACAAATGTATAAATAATAAAACAGATGAAAATAAATGTTTTCATCTCCAATTCTATAGCAACAGAGGATAGGAGAATTGTGCTTTCCAGTTTTTCTACCTTTCCCTGATGACCCCTTGGACAACATCAAGAAACCACAAAACTATGGTAGATAGTTTAAAATACTAATGAGCCCTCCCAATGCTGTCATAGTTAGTGTATCTGTTGGGAGTTGTGGTTGGTAATCGAAATCTGAAACTGTGGTTTAAGCACATGAAGATTTGTCCTCTCATCCAGAAGTTTAGAAGTGGGCAGCTGCAGCTCAATGGCAGCTCTCCAATGCCATCAGGAAACCACACTGTCTGTCCTTGAGCTCAGTCATCATAGCCATGACCCAGACAGAAAACTATGGAATGGAGAAAGGAAAGAATAAGAGTTTCTTTTTTTTTTTAAGAGAGAAAGAGAGAGGAGTGAGACAGAGAGAATCAATTTTTATTGAGTTTTTCACAAGGCTTTCATTGCTCTGACACTTAGTTGTACACGTGGGTGCTGGGGTTTGAACCTGTGTACTTGTGCATGCCAGGCAAGCGCCGTAACCATTGAGCCACCACTTCAGCCCCAATAAGAGTTTCTTAATGAATTTTGCCCAACACCTTTTGTTAGCACCTCAACATTCATTCCTAGATATGAAGGAACCTAGAAAATACCATCTTTTAGTTGGATATATTTCTACCTGGGATTAACTAAGGATTCTATTACTATTGAAAGACAGAATGAACTATACAAAGGAATGATTGTCTATGTAATAAATTTACAATGTCATTATATTTTATGAATAAAGGAATATTAAGGTCGCCATTTAGATTAAGGAATTAAGGAATGAACAGTATATCAATCAAAACCTGACTTTTTAAATTGGCTTTTAATCACCCTTAATTTTTACATAACTTCCATAAAAGTACCTTAATTCTTCTGGTGATAAAAATAATTCTTAAGAAAAGTCTGCCAAATTAGTTGTAAAGCATTTTTTTCTTGGCATGGTAGTAACAAGTTAAGTATATGCCCATCCACATAGTGAGGGTTAATTCATAGATGAACATTATGAAAATTATGAGTAGATAATTATAAAATTATAAATAGATATTAGAAAATAGATAATGCCTACATTAAATATATAATATGTCCATCATGCATTTGGTTTACAACAGATATTCCTCTATTCTCTCTTTATTAATCTGAGCCTCAATTTCTTCAATAACATTATGAATTATTTAAGCAAATAACATCTAAGATTTCATAAGACTGAAATATTCTATAAAGTTACAAGAAAATTCTGGAAATTCAAATCATTTTAGAGAAAAGCTTCAGATACCTTTAAAATTAAATATGTTACTTCAGGAATCAAAGCTTTTACTTAATTACTCCCAAATGTCAACCTTTGCAGAATATTTTGTCCCATTGTCAAGCTAGATTTATGGAACCACAATGGAGAGGAAAAAACTTTTCACCTTCACACAATTCATTTCACTTAGTTAAGCTAACTAGAAATTATCAAATATCTTAGGTTCCTTGAGTCCCTCGTATTTACAAGACTACCACAATTTGTAGGACTTTATGGGAAATGCAAATAAAATAGAAGATGAAGAATTTCTATCTTCAATCACCACAAGCAAGGAAGCTTTAGGCCAAAAAATATTCATATAACTTTTACCACATGTCCTGTCCTGTACAAGGAAGTCATTATTAAATGTTGATTCAGACCCAAGACTTGATATCAAAACAGGTCTGTCCATCAAATGTTATGCTCAGAACCACTATGCTCCTTGCACACACCAAGTTACATTATTACTCAAAACCCTTGCTAAAACATCTACCAAGTATCTCTTCTTATTCTACAGGTCTTTTCAATGTTTAAACCTAACTCAATTTATTTAGACTAAAAAAACGACCACTGCTGTGCAGACAGATCCTCAGAGTGTTCATAGAATATTCATTGTTCTTTCAAATGCATGGAAGCAAAAGATCGATGTAGAATTGGAAAGAAAAATAAAAAAGCATCCCTTAACTTTGGAGAAACACACTAACAAGGTCAAATTCTGGTTTTTAAAAAACCACAATAAGAATTAAGATGTTCGTCAAGCTCAATTCTCCAAAGCAAGAGATGGCAACACGGTGTATTATGCTGAGCTTAATTTTTTCATCATCTAATTTCTGTAGCATCCTCTCTTTATCTCTTTCTCAGTTTTGCCTTATATTTTTAGTTGTGAGTGTTTATGAAGTGAAAAACAGATAGAGGCATCAGACATAGCATAGTCCATCTCAGACTATATACTGAAGCTCAGTTTATGTGCAGCAGCTGCAGGAGGCGTGGAATGTCATTACTCATTGGAGTTTAGTTTAATGTAATTTATACTTTAAAATCAATTCTTGAATCTCTGGCCAAGTTTAAGGTGTACTTGGTTTTCATTAAAGAAAATATGTAAGGATATGATTTATTGCTGGGAAAGGGAAACACCACTACAAGAAAAGTAGCATGGATCCTCATCCCAGAATAAAAAGAACACCTACTGTCTTGCTCTTAAAAAATCTAAGGCTCAAGAGCTGCCTTACTACCAATATTCATGGACCAAGATATTAGTTAGCACTACAGTTTCTAGCCATACAAAACTGAGGAGGCTGGGTCTATGGCAGAAATATATTAATGCATGTTCCTATCCAGAAACTGAATGTTTCAAAGCTCAGAGCTAGTTTTTATTAAAATTTAATTTTGAAATTATGTTCTCATCTAGAGTTAGAAGAAAAAAGTAAATTCTCTTAGGTGCCAAAGAAATCACCTAAAAGGAAGTGGTTAATCACTCAGCAATGAGTACTGGAGTTAGAACTCTGCATGTAGCAAGTAGGCTGACAACATAATAGTGTTAAGTAAAAGTCGAGATACTGCTGAGTAGGGATGAAACCAGGCTTAAAATGTAAATGGTAAGGTGACTGAGAGAGGACTTTGAAGGCTAATAACCAATTGGGTATTAGGTTTTGAAGAATAAAAACAGGTATGTAGAGAAAGTCATATTATATGGCTGTATAATAATACAGAGAATAAACATGTTTCAATATACAGCTTGTAATTTGGTTTATAGAGTTGTGGATTATGGCCTCCTGCAGTTAGTGCTATAGTGGGGTTTCACTCTTTCTCTTGAGACTGTGATTAAATATAACGAGACTACATGGAATCAATCAAGTATTAGCTAATAGAAAAGCCTAGAGTCAGTGAGGAAAACAAAAAGAAAAATTTCCATTAAAGTCTTGGATACTGCATACCAAGCCTGCATGAGAGCACTCTGGGGACTTTGAAGCTAATTCAGTGAAAGTGGGGGAATGAGAGCTAGCTTCAATGTTTAAGCTATCTGTGTAGGAGATTTAAAAGCCCTGCAATTTTCCTTTTGTTTCATTTTACTTTGTTTTTGCATTTGTATGTATCCAAGACCCAATGGCCACATATGCTTTACTTATTGCTGGGTGTGTGGGCATCTGTGATATGCATCAATCTGGCCTCAAGAGTGAGACTGTGCATGGATCTATGGGAAACTCCAGGTAGCAATGGGAGGCATGGCTGCTGGTCTTCAGGTCCATAGAGCAGGAAAAGGTGAAGATTGATTTCTTTTGAAAGTGGTGACAATTGATTTCTTTCGAAACTCTGTGACAAGGAGCAAGGCTAGAAGGGCATAGATTTAGGAGATGTCTGGGTGAGGTGAAAAGCTGCTGCCTGAGGCATCCCACCCCAATACAGTCCACACAGTCCCCCTGTCCATAGATGTTTGGAGTATCTACCAACATGACCTGACCACTTCCCTACACACCTCCCCCCTCAAAATGGGCACAGGCAAACCAGATGGGTACACTGGTTGCATGGGTGACAGATTTGGACAAAAAAATTCAATGACTGTAGGTACAAAAAGGAAATGCTATAAAGGGTCGGAGAGCCCAATACAATAATAGTGGGTGAGTTAAAAACACCATTCTTAGTAATAGGTTGGTCAACAATACAGAAAATAAACAAAGATATTAAACTATTCCTTGGAATAAATGGACTTAACAGTCATTTATAAAATATTTCATCCAAAAATAGGTAAATACACTTTCTTCTCGGCTGCTCATAAAATTTTTTCAAAAACAGATCATATGGATTCTCATCTGAGTTCTACCAGATCATGACAGAAGAACTAACACCTCCCTTTATTACACTATCCATGACATTGAAAGGGATTGAACCCTCCCAAACACTTTTTATGAGACAACCATAACCCTGATACCAAAACCCAAAAAAAGATGTATTAAGAAAAGAAAATCACAGACCAATATCCCTGATGAACATAGATTCAAAAATTCTTAACAAAATATTAGCAAACTGCATTCAAAAATACATCAAAAAAATTATACACCACCACCAAGTGGGCTTCATTCCATGGATGCAAGGATGGTTCAACATACACAATTCAATAAATGTGATCTATCACTTGAACAGAATTAAAGGCAAAAACCATATGATCATCTCAATTGATCCAGAAAAGGCCTTCTTCAAAATCTAATATCCATTCGTGTTCAAAACACTGGAGAAGGGATCAAAGGCACTTAGTTTAACATTGTAAAGGCTATTTATGACAAACTCACAGCCAATATTATACTAAATGGAGAAAAAGCTGAAAGCATTCTCACTAAATTCTGGAATAATTAAAGGTTTTCCACTCTTACCACTTTTATTCAATATAGTCCTCAAAACTCTAGCCAGAGCAATCAGGCAGGATAAGGAAATCAAAGGGATGAGTACAGGAAAAGAGGAAGTCAAATTGTCTCTATTTTCTGATGATATGATCCTATACCTAGACCCAAAAAACTCTACCAGAAGACTTCCAAAGCTTATAAATGAATTTAGCAAAGTTGCAGGACACAAAATCAACACCCATAAATCAACAGCTTTCCTATACTCTAACAGTGATTCAGCTGAAAAAGAAATCAGGAAATCCGTCACATTCGCAATAACCTCAAAAAAAAAAAAAAAAACTTTGGGAATTAATCTAGCAAAGGAAGTAAAAGACCTCTACAATGAAAATTACAGAACATTGAAGAAAGAAATTGAAGAAGACATGAGAATACGGAATGACATCCCATGTTCTTGGATAGACAGAATCAATATAATTAAAATGGCCATTCTCCAAAAAGTGTTGTACAGATTCAACACAATCCCCATCAAGGTACCAATGACAATCTTCATGGATGTAGAAAAATCAATTCTCTAATTTATTTGGAAAAATAAGAATCCCAGAATAGCCAAAGCAATACTAAATAAAAAAACAAAGCAAAGCTGGAGTTATCCCAATATCTGACCTGAAATTATGGTATAGAGCTATAGTAACAAAAGCTATATGGTAATGGTATCAAAACAGACATGCAACCAAGGAAACAGAGGACACAGAGATGAATCCACAATCATTAACCATCTGATATTCAACAAAAGGAGTAAAAATATGTTTTAGAGGAAGAAGAGACTGTTCAATAAATGATGCTGGATAAACTGACCGGCCATATGCAGAAAAATGAAATTAGATCCTTATCTCTCACCCCACGCAAAAATTAAATCTAGATGGATCAAGGACCTAGGAACTAAACCAGCTACCTTACAACTGTGAGATGAAAAATAGGATCAAGTCCCATACAGGTACAGCCACTGACTTCCTTAATAAAGCTTCCATAGTGTAAGAATTTATTTATTTATTTAGCCTTTCAAAATTGAGTTGCTTAATTCCAGATGATAAAGAATTCAGATTAGAACAAAGATCAAAGAGCAAACTTTGTATGGGTCTACATTAAATTCACAGATGAGTTAGGAATGAATGACTAAATGACGCTAAAGAGATCAAGAGTCCCTGAATATTGTTTTTGGTTTTTGTTTTTTTACAAAAGTTTATTCTTAAATTTAAAACTGACTCCAACACAGCACTTCATTCTATCAGCTGGTGGCAAATGGTGTTACAGTAGGGGCCCTGATATTTAGATGGGAATGGAATCAACAGGCACCACCATCTCAGGGGCAAGGAATAGCTTACTTTTTGTCAGAATTCTTAATTCCACTGTGGCCCTTCCCGGCAGCCTTCACTTTTAGCTCCTCAAGTTTCTTTTGCACTTTTTTTGTTTCTGCTTGAAAGCCTTGTCTTCCTCATCCATCTCCTTGGCCAGCTTCTTGGGCTGTTTCAGGGACTTCTTCTTGCCACCTTCACAGCTGGACATGGTGACTGCTGCTCTTACCCTAAACCTTGCTCCTCCCATAGTGCAAGAATTTAAACCAAGAATCCATGAGTGGGATGCCATTAAACTAAAAAGTTTCTGCACGACTAAGGAATTGGTTAATAATGTCAAAAGTCAGCCTACAGAATGGGAGAAAATCATGGCCATCTACTCCTCTGACAGGGGGCTAATATCCAGAATACACAAAGAACTCAAAAAAATTCATTCCAAAACACATTTAACCCAATCAATAAATGGACAAACAACTAAATGGAAACTTCTCAACAGAAAGCAAATAATATATGAAAAAAGTTCAACATCTCTAACAATCCAAGAAATGCAAATCAAAACTACATTAAGCTTCCACCTCATTCCAGTCAGAATAGCAAAGATGAAGAATACAAACAACAACAGATGTTGGAGAGCTCATGGGGAGGAAAGAACACTTGGACACTGTTGGTGGGACTGCAGACTAGTACAGTCACTCCGGAAAGCAGTATGGTGACTCCTCCAAAAACTAGGGGTGAAACCACCGTATGACCCAACTATTCGATTCCTGGGTATTTATCAGAAGATATAAAATCAGCAAATTATAGTGACACAGCTACATCAATGTTTATAGCAGCACAATTCACAATAGCTAAATTATGGAAATCAACCCAGATAATCTTCACTAGAGGAATGGCTCAAAATGTAATATACATACATACACACACACACACACACACACACACACACACACATACATACAAAGGAATTCTACTCAGCTATAAAAAAGAATGAAATCATGACTTTTGCAGATAAATGGATGGAAGTGAAAAATTTATTCTGGGAGAAATATGCCATATTCAAAGGTCCAGTGTTTTATCTCATATGTGGAAATTAGAATAAAATTAAGGATAGAGTAAAAGATAGTCAAGTTTGTATAATAGACTCACCAGAGTCAGAGTAACACATGATCTGGGGAAAGTCTAGTTATGAGGGTGGAGATGAAGAAGAAGAGGAGAATGAGGAAGAAAAAGAGGGGCTATGAATACTCCCTTTATATTTTATTCAACTGAGAAGCCAAATAATACTCATACAGGCATTTAAAACTAGAAAAATTTTAAACATTTGTTGTATTTGTGTATATACATTAATTCTACAATTGGAGAGAATGCAGTGGTGGTATGAAACTTGGGAGAAGGCGGGGGGGGGGGCCTTGATAAGGATTAGGTTCATTTTACATTGTCATTACCAGCAAATATATGAATGTGTAACAATGAATCCTTTCATGATGTAAGACTATGCGCACCAATAAAAAAAGAAAAAGTAGAACATATGTTTGGCCACCAAGGAAGTATTAGCAAATACAACAATACTGTAGCAATTTCTTGAATCTTATCAGAATACAATGGAATTAAAGTAAATTCAATAGCAAGAAAGACTATATGAATGCATGGAAATTAAGTAGTATACTTTTGAATGATGAGTTGGTCACTGAAGGAATCAGGGCCAAATTTGAGAGCTTAGAATCCAGTGAATGATAATTCCATACTCTAGAATGGTTCAACTTTTCCCCAGCCTCTTCCTCTTTCTCTCGACCTCTGTTTCCTGGTTGCCAAGTGCTGAGGAGATCATACATCTTATGCAAGTTTCATGAGAGGGATACAAGCATGGAGCAACATTTGTGAACCAATAAAGGTAATACACCACTTAAATAGAATGAAGAGGACAAAATCACATAGTATCTCAATAAATACAGAAAAGCCTGTGAGAGAATTCAACACTCCTCCATAATAAAAACTCTGAAGAAACCAGAGATAGAAGGAACTTAACTCAACATCATAAAGGCTATATATAACAAACTGGAAGCCAACATCATACTAAATGGGGAAAATCTGAAAGCATTTTCTCTAAAATAAGGAAAATACTTGGATGTTCTCTCTTACCAGTCCTATTCAATATAGCACTTGAAATTTTAGCCAGAGCAATTAGTCAAGAGAAAAATATAAAAAGCATACAAAAGGGAAAGATGTACATCAAATTAACCCTATTTGCAAATAATATGATCTTATACATAGAAGGGCCTAAAGGATTCGCAAGAAGACTCATCATAGATCTGTTATTTAGCAAAGTAGCAGGATAGAAAATCAACATGTAAAAGTTAATAGCTTTTCTATACATACCTACAATAAGACCACTTAAAAAGAATCAGGAAAACAATTCCATTCACAATAACCTCCAAAAAAAGAGCGCCAGAAATAAACTTAACCAAGTAGGTGAAAGACCTCTGGAATAAAAATTTATAGAACACGGAAGAAAGAAATTGAGAAGACATTAGAAGATGGAAAGAACTCCCATGTTTCTGCCTAGGCAGAATTAACATTGTTAAAATGACTATATTACCAAAAGTGATCTATGCATTTAATACAATCCTCATCAAATTATTAATGGCTTTCTTTTTTAAAAAATTATTAAGGATTTGAATTATTGTACAATCACAAATGCATAAAAAATAATCATATGATATGCATATGTTTTTAACCAGAATTTCCCCCACATCAACCACATCCCACTCTCTTAATTCTTCTATATGTCCCCCTTCAAGAGATATAAATGCTTAGATTGTGAATTTTCCAGAATTAAATGATGACATAAGTATTATTTGAATTCTCAGGGGGTTGTTGATAGTCTCCTTATTTTTCCCTCCCTCTCCACTCCCCCACCTATCCCCTCTCCCCACTGCCACGTATCTGTGGTTGCCGTAGATTATGTGTTGCTAGGCCTTGGCTGGGTCTAATACATGAGTTTGATTACCTTTCACCCAAGCCTGGGCTTACTTTCAGCCTCCACAAATGAGTGAAAACATTGGACTCTTGACTCTTTGGCTTTGACTAACTTTGCTCAGCATGATTTCTTCCATTGCCATCCATTTACCATCCTGTGGTCTTAGAAGGTAAATGAATGGCATTCTTCATCAAAGAACAAAAGGCCCAGAAGAGCCAGAAGAATCCTGAGTAAAATAAAAAATGTGGAAGGCATTACAGTACTCAATTTCAAACTGTACTACAGAGCTATAATAACAAAACAATATGGTACTGCAATGAAAACAGACACACAGATCAATGGAATAGAATAGAATATGCAGAAGCAAACCAACTCAGATACAGTGATCTGATTCTCAACAAAGATTATTAAAAAAATTGGAAAAGACACAGCTTCTTTAATAAATGGTAATGAGAAAACTTAATGCTCATATGTAGAAGAATTAAAATAGATTTCTATCTCTCACCCTGTCTAAAAGTCAATTCAAAATAGATCAAACATGGGTATAAGACCAGCTACAACAGCTATTAGAAACACAAGGGAAACACTCAAACACATAGGCACAGGCAGTGATGTCCTGAATAGGACTCTTACAGCTCAGGAAATAAAACCAAGAATCAAAACATGGAATGGCATAAATTAAGCTTCTGCAGAGCAAATGAACAAGTGGAAAGACAGCCTACGAAATGGAAGAAAGCTTTGCAAGCTACTCTTCTAACAGAGGATTAAAATCCAAGATATGTAACTCAAAAAGCTCTGTACCTGAAAAAGAAAACACTCAACAAATTGGCAAATAAAATAAGCAGAAACTTCTCAAAAGAAGTACAAATGACCAATAATTATATTTTTAAAACCTATTCAATATCTTTGATCATTCAGGAAATGCAAATCACAACTACATTGAGATTCTATTTCATTCCAGTCAGAATGATAGCCTTTGAGAATCTAATAAATGATGGTGAGGATGTGGGGGGAAAGGCACTCTTATACACTGTTGGTGGAATGTAAATTAGTGCAACCACTATGGAAATCAGTATGGAGGTTCCTCAAGAGACTAAAAATGGAACCACCAGATAACCCATCCGTACCACTCCTCAGTATTTATCCTAAAGAACTAAAGTCAGAATATTATAGAGATGCCTACCCATCTTATAGCAGCACAAATTACAATAGCCAAGTTATGGAATCACCCTAGGCATCCATCGTAGATGAATGGATAAAGAAAATATGGTATATATAAATAATGGACTTTTTATTCAGACAAAGAAGATTGACGGGGCTGGAGCGGTGGCTCAGCGGTTTCGGCACTTGCCTGGCAAGCATGAGGACCTGGGTTCAAACCCCAGCACCATGTACACAACTAAGTGTTGGAGCAACTAAGGCCATGTGAAAAACTAAATAAAGTTGTTTCTCTCTTTCTCTGTCTCTCTCACTGTCCCTCACTCTTTAAAAAAAAAAAAAAGTTTTAAAAAAAAAAGAAGATTGAAGTTATGCCTTTTGCAGAAAAATTATTGGGTCTGGAGAGCATTATGTTAAGCAAAATAAGCCAGTCTCAGGTAGATAAGTGCCATATGTTTTTCTCTCATATGTGAAGCTGGAAAGGAAAAAAAGGATATCATGAAAGTAGAAGGGAGACCATTGGGATAGTTGAAGGTGATAAGTGAGAGGGGGGACAGGAGGAAAAGTGCAGCATATTAGGGAGTAAATCTGATCAAATTTTGTTATATGCATGCACAAATAAACCACAATGAAAATCAACACTGTATAATTAAAATATACCAATTAAAAAAGCAACAGAGGAAAGATTGTTATTCTTTATATTGAGGATCATATTCCAATATCACTATGATTTTAAAATAAAAGCTTATGCAAATGACAAAATAAAGAAATACCTAGAAACAGAAAATTATGGCTATAACAATATCATAAGACTGCAGTGCTAGCAGCAAGGCTAATCAAGTATTCCAGGCTATCACTATGTAGCAGAAGCATAACCTGGCAGTGAAGTACTTGAGGATCCTGCTGCACCCTGCTTCTGTAGGGAGTGCCAAAGAAGTACTTTATAGAAGGGCATGATTGCCCATGTATGAGCTGAAATGTGGTATAATTATCCTTCACCCAAGTGCCTTCCATTGCACCCCTAGTAAGGTTACCCTCTTTAGAATCCCTTGTGAGGTCAAAAATTGTATGGAAAAGATCAATCTTTCATTAAACACCTACTAGTGTTGACTAGAAATAACTGTGATCTTGGAATTAAGTCATCTTGGTTTAGAATTCTGTTGGGCCTCTATTTACCCTGGGACCTCAGGAAAGTATTTGCATAGTCTGTGTCACTGTGGTGTCAACTTAACCTGATGTCATTTACAATAACAACTATTTTCCTGAGCAATGTTTCTATGATGAACTTGTATTTTGTAAAAGTGCCCATGAATATTCCTTTTACATTGTGAATTAATACACAATTCATTTCATGAAAGAGGATGCATTCATCAATTTTGCATTGCTACAATGAACTGCCTGAGGCAACTAACTTTATTAAGTGAAAACATTAATTTAGCTCACAGTTATAGAGGTTTAAACTCTAAGATCAGGCAGCTAATGGGTTTGACCTATGGTGAGGGTGGCACAGGGTGACAAATCATGCCAAAACATATGTAGGACCTAATAGTCACATCTCAAACTGGATGGGGTTCCACAGTTCCTTTATAGGGTGCACACCCAATCACCTAAGTACCGTTCACAAAGCCCTACCTCTTAAAGATCTCCTACCAACTTGAGGACCAAGTCTTTAGCACAATAGTCCTTTAATGGACAACTAAATTATACCCAAACTATAGTAGATGGGGAAAACGAAGAGAAGGAGAATCTTCCTATGTCTGCTAATTCAGTTGTTAGTTTTCTAAAGTTGGACCTACATGGACAGTATGCTCTTGGGACAGAAAACTTATTTTTTCCAGTTGCATCATAGAATCAGTTTTCTTCCAGGAATATCTCTGGTATTAAGCCTGTTATGAGAATAGGAGCTTGAAAGATTGAGGATTTTGCAGTTTTAAATGGATCAAAGGTACTTAAGTATATGTCTAGTGCTTTGTTATTCAAAGTTCTAACTCGAAGAGTAATTTTAAAATGGTTACTTGTAGGTGAATTTTTTCTACATTTCTGGTAGAATAACAATATGATTCTTTATATTTAGAAGTGACTATCACACAAAGAATTTAAAATGCTATAAAGATAGAATATCATCAGATACTCACCATTTCCTTAGGGTATTCAAAATATCTCTTTTTTCCTAATGAGGGCAAGGAATGCAAGTCTTATAAATTACTGAGATCACATAGAATGGCAGTAGTCAGGATGATAGTAGAAATCAGTTTTCATTATTTTTAAATGTGTGTGTGTATCTTTTCCTGATATAATGGATGTGAAGTAGAGAAATGCATCAAATGACCATAAAAGAAGAGCATCAAATAAGAAACCTGAAGGGGCTGCAGGGGTGGCTCAGTGTGTGTGAGGTTCCAGATTCTATCCCTAGCACCACACGCATAAATAAAGGGAAAAAAATGATGAAAAAAGCTAACCCTCTCTATCCCTTTCTCTCTTAAAAAAAAAAAACATTAAAGGTAATACCCAGCGACAATTGAGTTTCTAAATTTCACTGTCTTCTCTGGGCATTATGTGAATTTTTATTTTATAACCAAGTATGGAAGCTGGAGTTTTGAGTAAATGAAATGGCTTACAAGATAAAGACACGTATGGCATGTTTGTCTGTGTGTGTGTGATTTATTTTTGTTTTATAACTAGATAGATTGGCCTTAAAAATTCCTGCTCTACACATTTAACTGACTGTGCTGTGGGTTAAATAAAGTCGCCTTGCTTCTGCCATGGATGATGAAAGTTATTTTGTAATTTTATGTAATACATTGCAGTGTAACTACTTGCAAGTTGTAACAGAAACTATACATGGAATAGGGAAAATAAATAGCAAAGGATAGAAATATTATTCTTTGATACAGGCAATGATAACAAGGCCCTTAACAGCTAGGGAAAAAGAAGTGAGAGAAGATCTTCTAAAGAGCAAAATAAAGCAAAGTACAACTGACCAGAAAGCATGAACTTTAAAAAAGGAGAAAAGCTCTGACGGCAAATGAATAGAAAGAATAATTCTTCAACCATGGATCAGGACTAGTGAAGTTTAGGAGCCCTAGGAAAGTTAACTGTACGAATGACTGAGCTCACGCTGGCGCTTGTGTTGCAGGTCTATAGCAGGTCTCTTGAGCAGGAAGAAAGAATGGGGAGGCGAGCTAACATGTACCACTGTATAGTCATTCTCATATGAAATCCTCAAAGGTGGCACTAAACACAGACATCCAAGAACCAGAGGAAAATGTAAAAGAGGCAGTAAAGAGAAAAAAAATCAGGGACAGAGAAGTAAACATGCTTGTCCACACCATATGGAGAAAAAATGGTTTTGCATTTCAGTAACAGGTGAGCCATGCTCAACAACAACTTTACAGAAGGGAATATCCCTGAGGTTATTTTGATTTGGAAAGAAGTGAATTTAAGATGTTTTATTACTTATTGTTAGCCACACATGTTCCCAAGGTCTTGTCTAAATTCACACAGTATTGGTCGAAATATACCCTTCGAAGATTCTCTGTTTAAAAGTTTAGGACTGCTGAACAAATACTTGGAGCTTTAGCCATCAAGATCCCTGGCAGGAAAGAGGCAGTACAATAGGGGTGATCAATGACAATTTAATGAAGGGACAATTTATAAGGCATAGGAAAACATAAATGAAACCAAGAAGGATGCTTGATTTAGAAAAAAAAAAAAAAACCCAGAACTAAAATGAGTAAAGCCATTGCAACCCCTGAAGAAGAAAACACATACAAATCTAACTCAATGCATGCTTGTCAGGGAGAACTCCATTTTAACCGCTATGGTCTTTTGTAAACGAACAAAGCCATAGAAAAGATGGAGCGATATGAAGATCAGGGCTTACACTGGGGCCTCTTTATTTTACCATCCTCTGGTTTCCTGTCAATGCCTCCCTGAGACTGAACCTAACTGAAAACCAGAGGGAAATGGGCCCATTACTTCAGTCCTTAAAAGCCAGCCTCTAAGTGCACAGAACAAAGTGAGAACAAAAACATAAAGTGGATCCAAGCATCAAATGAGAACACCCAGCACAACCTCAGCCCATTAGAAACATCCTGGGTTGCCTCAGCAGTTTGCTGAAAGTCAAGAGAACATTTGGGCGAAACAAGCTCCACTTAATGTATCTTTGTCCATTGTTCATAACCAACCAATATCATGAAAAAGGAGACTTGTCAGTGTGCAAATGTAGAATGGTAAGTATATTTTTTAAAAAATAATCGTAAGGGACAAAATGCTCCAAGGATAAAATGATGACCAAAAAGAATGTCAGCGTCTGGACTGACAATTTTGTTTGCACCACAATCAAAACAATGATATAAAATGCAAATCTAGGCAGGAAAACACATAAGGACAGTAAAGAGTAGGCACAGGGAGAACATTAACAAACGACAGCGTTGAGCTGGAGGAACAGAGAACACTGCAGTAACACCAACGCCGACTAGAGAACAAGCGGCAACAAGAGAACTATGAGGATATTCCAGACCCAATTTCGCCAGATTTACTGTTTGCAAAGTGATAAAGCTTTGAAATTGTTTTTTAAGAAGTAATATCAAAACACTGACTGAATGATACAGAACAGTCAAGAAATGATTGGCAGTGAGTAGGGACATTAAATCATTGAAACAATTAACATAGAGGCATTTATAAATATGTAGTTCTTATTTTTGCAAGTAAATGTTCCTATATCTAAACATGCATGAAAGTAAGCCTCAGATGATGTGTGAGGTTTGAGCAGATGCTGACATAAAGACCAGCGCAGGTAAGTGAATTAATACTATAGTCACAAGTTAGAGGACACAAAATAGCTAGGCTCCTAGCTAATTGAAGCTAGAATACAAATAAGTTGAGCATATTCCTCAATGTTCTGTCCATAAATTTGTTAAAGGCTGACTCCAAATGTTGGTGTGAGAGATGAATAAGCCATGCTTACTCCCTTTTATACGCTGCTAGGCTGGTAGGGGAAGTGGACACATAGACCACTTCCCCTTTGCTCTGAAAAATCCAACTGAGAAAGCCTGTAATGATATAGGAAGAACATGAGAAATGACCAGAGTTTAGGATTATGAACACCTAAATATGATTCTGCCTCAGCTGGCTTCCTCTGGTTCCTTGAAGAAAACGGGGAACTATCTGATGAAGGAAAACCTTACTGAAAGCTTTGGCAAACAAATCTCAGTGCAGAACGGTAGAAGGACATCCAAATCGAAAAGGCTTTTTTTCCCCAGCCCCTGCTTTATCCTAATGCAGCTGCACACTAGACACAGAGGAGCAACCCATGCACGTGCAAAGAACTGTGCTGACAGGGTCTCATGACATAGCTTGCCCTTTTCCGCATTCTGACAGAGTCAGTCCCTACCACCATAACTGAACAAATATCCCTGTTTATGTGATCCATTGCTGGATAACCAACTGCTCCAAAATCTAATGGCTTGAAACACCATTGTCAGTTTCTCTCACAGCTCTGTAGTCCGTGAGGCTCAGTGGGCAGTTCTCTTCCACTTGATGTTGGCTGCATCTGCAGTCATCTGAGGAATCAACTGGGCTGGAACACCCAAGATGGCCCACTGGAGGCTGGCTCAAAGGTGGGAATGGCCAGAACACCTGCATGCATCCTGTCCCCTCTGCATGTGACTCAGGCTTCTCACAGCTCATCACTGACTTCCAAGAGATCCTGCATCCCAGCAGGAAGCATCTGAATGGGAGGCAGAAACATCTGGTGAAGCCTAGAACTAGCAGCATTGCTTCAAGCACATTTTATTGGTTAAGAAGTCACAGATCTGGCCTGGACTCAAGAGGAAGGAACACAAGCTCAAATAGAACTCCCAGCTCTCTGTAGTTCACTACAATGCTTGAACTTAAAATATTCCTATCAACACTTTAACAATGAATTAAAGGGACAATGAAGAGGGACCATTGCAAATAGTGGCCTTGACTCTCTCCAGAGACCAGCATCATTTTTGCAGGAAACTTGAATAACAAAGCATTATGCTAATTGACCAATGTTGTCAACTGGTGAGGGGCTGGGGGCCAGCTGCTTAGTTGTTGACTAGTTAACAAATCAGAATTTACAAGTGGAATAATAAAGAGGAAGAAAAAAGAGTCAAGGGAATGCATGCTCAAAATAATATAAATTCAGGGAAATAAGTGAAAAAAACCTGCTTCTAATTCTGATCTCCCTGGAACTGAAAGGTACAACGTCATCCATAAAGTGGGACTCAATTAAGATTAAAATCCTGAGGGGCTGGAGCAGTGGCTCAGCATTCACAGTGCTTGCCCAGCATGCACAAGCATGCAAGTTCGAATCCCAGCAGCAAAGAAAGCCACGTGAAAAATGAAATGAAATTGATTCTCTCTGTCTCTCTCTCCTTACTGTCCCTCTCTCTTTAAAAAAATTAAATTCCTGAAAACCCTAGGGAATTAATACAGTAGTATTTTTGAAGAATTTGAAAATGGAATATGCACTATGAATATACCTCATTCCGTTTCTTAGAATTTAAATTCCTGTTCCTGTTGTATTTCTCTATTTTCTCCACCCCTCCAACAACATAGACATGATTATTATTTTAAAATGATAATGACAAACTAAGAGATTTCTGAAAGTACCTAGAAGCATATCCTGTGTAGTCGAAGGAAACCATAGGCAATATTATTACAGAATGAGAAGGAACGGAAAGTGAAATACATTGAGGAAACCAAGCGAGATGTGTCCTTCTGTTTGAACTAATTTATTTTCCTTTTTAAATTTAAACTACCTTAAAAACACAAAAGCAATTCTTATTATTTCAAGCTCACATAAATGTTCTACATATTGCATTAACCAATTTTAAATGTGTTCTTTACATTTTCTGCCTTTAAATGTGCTTCTAGCATTCTTGTCAGAGATTTTCCCGGGAAGCCTTTAATTTCATAATGGAGGTCAACAGGAAGATCAGCTTTCATGAATAGAGAACTGCTTTCTTAAGCAATATTTACTTCACCAAGAGAAGTCCATCTATATTCTCTAGCTGACAGTTCATAGGTAGTAGCTGTTCTTTGTGACTATTTTTTGGCAATTACCTTAATACCAAATATTTGATACTATTTTATTGATTGCAGAAAGAGATTGAAGCAAATAATTTCTAATGGCTGAAGCAGGAGTAGTCAGGCAAAGTTCCAGAGAGCAGCCAACACTCTGACTGCCCAGTTCCCACTGACATCAGTGTGAGTAATGAAACCAAATCCTCTGGAGATACTTTGAAATTTTAGCCTGCAGTATCTTTGGAAATGTTTCACAGTGAAATTGTATTTCCAATTCCACAGCCAATATTCCTCCTAACCAACTCCTTCCCCTTCTCCAAGCATTTAACTCTGGTCATTTATAGTGATCAATTCAATTCATATTAACTGTACATATGGAAAGGTAAGTCAGGAAGGCACCTCTGATCTGCCAGTTTGAAACAGCGCTGTAAAAGCTCTTTCCACTATCCAGTTGACAAAGAGATTGTGCAAAGTCTTCACCAAGAGTTCTAGTCCTACCCAAAGAATGTTCAAAAAAGGACTAGGGCTGTGGATGTGGCTCCATGGTAGAGTGCTTGCCAAGCATGCATGAAGCCCTGGGTTCAATCCCCTGCAACACAAATACATAAAAATGGATGTTGGATGACACACTACAGAAGTAGGTTGTTTCTTAAGACCTAACACATGCACCTCACTCTTCCTCCTGATCCGAGAAAAAAGGGAGCTGAAGGAGAGAGAGAGC
>PVKS010022519.1:0-33598 GCA_004027875.1 Aplodontia rufa | reverse complement strand
AATTAACAAAACTATTCTGAAATGTAGTCTAATTTTATTCCTTTCTTTATTTATGTACTGCCAGACCATCACACAGGACTTCAGGGGGTTTTGGATATCAGCCCAAAAGACACAATCCCAAGCATAATCCTGAATGTTGAAATCCTGAAAGATGTCCAGGTATGGCAGTGCATAGCTGTAATCCTAATAACTTAGGAGGATGAGGCAGGAAAATTCCAAGTTCAAGGCCTATGAAAGCAACTTGGTGAGACCTTGTCCCAAAATAAAAAAATAAAAAGTACTGGGGTAAAGCACACTTTTGTTTAATCTGCAGTAACCCCCCAACACACAAAGAAATAATAAACACTCACAATACCTAAATTCTAAAATGCTTATTCTAAAATTCTGAAAATATTATTCTGGAAAAATTAATTTTCAAAACTCTTTAAAAAGTTTGTTTACATTTTAAAGGGGATTTATTTGAGAAACATAAAAACACAATAGGATACTTGATGGGTTATTTTACACAATAAAATAGGCAATAACAACGTACGTATTTTTTAGGTGTGAACTCTCAGGCATACTAATACATGGTATGAACAATTATAAATACACAAAAAGTATCATAAAGAAATAGGTCAAGGGGCTGGAGCGGTGTCTCAGTGGTTACAACTCTTGTCTGGCATTAATGAGGAAGCAGGTTTGAACCGCTGCACCATGTACACAACGAAGTGTCAGAGTAACGAAAGCCACACACACACACACAAAAACTAAATAAAATTAATTCTCTCTTTCTCTCTCTCTCTCACTGTCCCTCTCTTTAAAAAAAAAAAGTAAAAGGAATAAATATATATCACCTTGGTAATGTGAACCTAACATTAAAACTGTGGTCATCTGATGTACTGGTGATTGACTACCTATCTTTTGACATGATTGATCCAAAACCACAATGGGTCACTACTTCAGATGTCCCAAAAGACAAGATCACCAAAAGTGATCTTGCAAAAGATATTTTCAAAAAGTACATCTCTTCATTTAATGAAAAATTTCAATGTTTTTACAAAATTACACAAATCTTATATACAAAGTCAGTGTTGTGATAATCACTTTCAAGGAGTCAAATTTGCAAAACATGCATAGAATAGTTAGAACTATAAAAAGTCTTTATAAAACTTATACCTGCAGTATTGGAAACAACATGAAGATGAAATACATAGCATTATTATTATTTTCAAAAAAGAAAGCAGATAATTTACAATAGGAAAAGAAAAAGAAAAAGCAAAACAACCTAAAAAGGTAATTTGACATATGAAATAATGTCTTAGAGGGATAGATCTGGACAAGTACATGGAGATATAAGAGCGGGCTGACTTGTAAGATTATTAACTATTTTTGAAGTCTTGTGTCCTGGTAAATAGCTGCTTTTTCTTTTAAGGCATGACTCTCCTTGGAGAAGAAATTCACATTCATTTTCTACATGGCAGATCCTCCCCTTTAGTATACCTCGACTCACCATACCTAATAATCTCCTCTGGAAACACCTTCATAGACACATTCAAAATAGCACTTTACCAGGTTTTTAGTTATTCATTCCACTTAATATGATGCACATATCGTGTGTACAACTGAAGATGCACAATTCCTTCCCCAGAATTTGGCATTATACTCATTATACCCATGTTTTTCCAATGGGAATTGAAGCTTTGGGGAGCTGTGCCATTAGGATTTTAACATTCAGGATTTTAATCTTTTGGAAGGGAAGTGTGATCTGGGGGATATTAGATACAAAGATTTTAATTGGGGGATTTCAACACTGGGAGTATGGCGTTGGGATTAAGATTGATATTAGATGTATAGATATATTGGATTATCATGATAAAGTGTGAACAAATTTAAGAAAACTTTCAATGAATATGTCCAGTGATCCAGAAATTCTATTTCTTTAAATGTAAATAAGCCAGATTAAATAAACTGTGGTATCTAGATATGGGCATGTAATTAAATGATACACATTTTCCTTGGCATGTAATGATTCCAAGGGAAAAAAATATAGGGGTAGTACTGGGGACTGAACCCAGTGGTGCTCTACAACTGATTGAGTTATATACCCAGACTTTTTTATTTTTCATTTTGAGAAATATTGTTGAATTGAAAAAAGTCACAATGTAGAATGAATAATATGATCCTTTCTACACAATCACTTTATATCTTGTGTACATTCTTTTTTTTTTTTTTTTGAGAGAGGGATAGTGAGAGAGACAGAGAAAGAGAGAAATAACTTTATTTTGTTTTTCATATGGCCTATAGTTGCTCCAACACATAGTTGTGTATGTGGTGCTGGAGTTTGAACCTGGGTCCTCATGCTTGCCAGCAAGCGCCGAAACCGCTGAGACACCGCTCCAGTCCCTTGTGTACTTTCTTATATAGGTTTAGATTCAATATCCTTGTTATAAAACAGTAAGTTAATTGTTAAATGATTTGTTAGAATAAAGGAATAACTTCTGAGGTTCTGTGGTCATGAAGTTTTGACTATGAAAACTAAGAAATATTAAATATGTAAAAATGGGAAGGCAGAATGTAGGAATTATTTGGTTTAAATATATTATGTTGGGGCTGGAGCGGTGGCTCAGTGGTTTCGGCACTTGCCTGGCAAGCACGAGGACCCGGGTTCAAACCCCAGCACCACGTACACAACTGAGTGTTGGAGCAACTAAGGCCATGTGAAAAACTAAATAAAGTTGTTTCTCTCTTTCTCTGTCTCTCTCACTGTCCCTCTCTCTTTAAAAAAAAAAAATATATATATATATATATATATATATATTATGTAGTAAAGCAACTATAAAAATACCTGTCAGTAAAAGGGTAGCATTATAGCACAGGATTTAAAATCAGAGAAGTGATTAGATTCTGACTTCTGTCTCCTTACATGCATTCCTGGTTATTTTTAAACACTGTTCTATCACCTGAATAAGAAAATAACTATAGAATTGTTATGTAGTTAGTGATATAATATATGCAGAATGCTTCATATTTATAAGTTATATAAGTTAACTTATATAAGTTCAATTATTTCAATTGGTAACTATTATTTTTTAAATACTTCTAAATTAGTAAATATTTATTTGTAAAATAGTTAAGGGATTTTGACCTTTAGAATTTTACATTAAAATTCTCAACATGGGAATGCTTCCTTTCCCCAAAAGAAGGCTCATGTTGAATCAACTTTCATGATTAGGTGTTAAATAGAAAGGATTTCTCATGAACCTCTTCATTTGTCAAACTAAAACTAAGCTAACAACCTTAACTATCTTAAATTGCTCACCTTTGACACTAAGCAAACAACCTTTTCATTATATAACCCAAAATTCAGAAATTCCATTTTATTCATATTTTATTACAGAAATTTAGAAAAATACAGAAAATTTCAAGAATTTTATGCTAAATCCCTTTGTATCTACTATGTAGAGTCCATCACTAACACTTTACCATCCTTCTATCATATTGTGCCAGAAGATCTCCCTGAAAATACATAATGATGGTGAACTCTCTAAATATAATTAAAAAAACCTCCTTCCCTTATAGGAGTCTTCTTCCAAGATACTCCACTCCACATTTTAGGTGTCACCTGGTTAAGGACTAAGGAATCTCTTTAAGTTTCCTGCCTGAGCTCTGCTGTCAGAGTGACAGGCTAAGTGGAGACCCTTTAACTCTTGCCTTTCTCACCCTTTCCAGGGGAACTGCTGATATTGAGGCAGTCTTGCAGATGTATGCGCTCCTTGTCTTTGTACTTTCCATATATATTCAATTACAACCTCCTGAAGATATAAATTGCTGAGTTTTCTGCTTCATAGCACCCAGAGGGAAGTGTTATGCCCCAGTCCAAAATGCTGCAGCATTTATTAAATCTGTTTTCCTGAACACTTCTATGGTGTCTGAGCCTCGTTTGTCCCATTTCAATACTGCTAGCACACAGTGTGTGGTTTTTTGTTTGTTGTTTTCTTTTTTTTTTTTTTTTTTTTTATACTGGTGATTTAACACACTGGCACTTTACCTCTGAGATACATCCTCAGCCCTTTTGTTTTTTATTTTGAGACAGAGACTCACTAAATTGCTGAGGCTGGTCTTGAAATTTTTGACCTCCTGCCCCAGCCTCCAGAGTAGCTGGGATTATCAACACATACCACTGTGCCCAATATATCATGTGGTTCTTAAATTATTTTGAAATAATTGTGGATTTGCATATAGTTGGAAGAACTAACATAGCAAGATCTCCATTATTATCTCATTTCCACCATTTCACAGAATTACAGTATATCACAACCAGGATACTGACTGACATTGATATAGTTGCAATATTGAACATTTTCATGATCATGAGGATCACTCATGTTGCCCTTTGTAGTCCCACTTATTTCCCTCCTACCCTTATAACCTACTTTACTAGTCACTAATTTGTTTTCCATTTCTATAATTTTGTCATTTCTAGAATGCTATGGAAATGGAATCACACAGTCTATAACATTTTAGAGATTTATTTTTATTCACTCAGCATAATTCTATAGAGACTCATCAAGGTTGTTATATGTATCAGAAGTATTCCATGTTATTGGTGATCAGTATTCCATGGTACACGTGGGCCACATTTTGTTTAACCATTTCCCTATTACAGGACATCTTAGTTGCTTCCAAATTTTGGCTATTTTGAATAAATCTGCTATAAACATTTGTGTAGACTTCTATCTTCACTTCTCTGCAATAAATGACTAGGAGTAGACCTAATGAGTCATATGGTTGTTCCATGTTTAGATTTTAAAGAAATCACCCAACAGTTTTGCAGAGTGTCTATACCATTTAACAATTTAACTAGCAATGTGAGTGATCACCTCCTCAATATTCACACTCTGCATTTCATTTTGTGGCAATTTTTTATTTAATCATTGTGATGGATTTATGGTAAAAATATCTAGGGTGATTTAATTTGTATTTCCCTAATGCTAATGATATTGAACATATTGTCAAGGGCTTATTTTTTTCATTTGTGCATCTTCAGTGAAGTGCCTTTGTTGACTTCTAGTCCATCAAAAGTACTAGTATAGCTTCCCATTTGTTTAGATTTGGATTTCTAAGAGTTGTGTAATTTCTGGAATATGATTCTACACATTTTGCTTTAAGAAAGAGGGACAGAGAGAGAGAGAAAGAGATTAAAATTTTTAGCTTTTCATGTGTTTTTTGTTGCTACAACACTTCATTGTGTACATGGTGCTGGGATTCAAACCTGAGTCGTCATGCTTGCCAGACAGTGCCTTAATTGTAGAGACACCACTGCAGTCCCTCCACACGTGTTTTGTTAGCTTTCATTTAACTATTTATTTTTCATTCTTTTGAGTAAATGTAAGTGATACTTTAAAAAATTTTTTTGACATCCACCTGTTCACTGTTAATATATTGAAATATAATTGATTTTTGCATGTTAATCTTACGTTCTGATACCTTTATTATTAAATGTAGGAATATGTTTACAAACATATTCTTGGAATATTCTACAAAGAAAGTCAGGTAATCTGCCAATAGTGGCAATTTTATTTCTTCCTTTCTAATCCATATACTTTGGGATATTTCTGTCTGAGCCCACTGATGTTTCAAGTTTGCCCACTTCTATTGTTCCAAGTCTGACATATGCGAGGCAAAAAGAAAATCCAGAAAACTACTACCATATTGGTCCTTAGGTTCCAAGGTCTCTAGACAATCCACCCCTCCTTCTTTCCAAAATTCACTCTCCTTTTCCTTCTCCACCATCCCCACCCCTGTTGCCTCCTCCTCTTCCTTCTTTTTGTTTTCATATGTGGAATTGGAAATTGGACCGAAGGCCTTGCAAATGATTGACAAGCACTCCCCCACTGAGGTATATCCATATCCCTTTTGAAAATTTTATTTTTAAGACAAAGTCTCGCTAAGTTGCCCAGACTGGCCTCAAACTTGGAATCCTGAGCATCTCCTTATGCATGTTTTATATGTAATATCCAGGGATTGTAGCTATATTTACAGAAAGGAATAGGGAGAGAAAAGTGTGCTTATTCTATCTTCCTGGAAGTGGAAGTCTGATACACAATTATAAAGGCACTTAAAACTCTCAAATGACAAGCATGTAATGGTATCATTTAAATTCCGAGATCCTTTTAAGGACTGTCAGCTTCAAGAATAAGGACAAAACAGAATTATATAGATTCTTTAACATCACTCCCTTTATTTTCTAAATAATGAGATAATCTTACAATTATTAGTAAGTATACATTTTATTATTACAGGAAGTCTGCTCTAAGATTATTTCAAATATTCAGACTCATCTGGATAAATTTTTAAATGACACATAATTTTTAGGAAGCAAAACCAGAAAAACGCCCCTAAAACCAAAGTGGTTCCTCATGTGGGCTACAATGGCAAATGATTTCACAAAACTGAGAACTGTGGCTGGGGATGTAACTCATTGTAGCATACTTGCCTACAATGCCCAAAGTCCTAGGGCCCTAGGTTGAATTCCTAGAAAAAAAAAAAATTGAGAACTGGATGCTCAGTCTTATTCTTTTATTGTTAGAGCAAAATAAATCTTTTAAAGCTTTCCTCCTTCATTATAAGATTTTCAAATGTAAATATTCCCAAAGCTCTTTTGGAGTGGTAGTATACAGTAAACCCTTTAAATTTTTTTCTTTCTTTCTTTTTTTTTTCCTCAGGGCTGAGGATCGAACTCAGGGCCTTGCGCAGCTAGGCAAGCGCTCTGCCACTGAGCTAAATCCCCAACCCCAAAATTTAATCTGGTCCTAATTTCATTTTCAGCCTGTGTTTGAAAGTAACAATTTATTATAACAAAATAGAAATCATGATGGTAAAGGTATGGGGAGCCTATGTCCTACATGGAAAAATATACCTTTACTCCACTGATTTTAATGTAATACACAGGAACAGACCAGAGGTAGCTTCTAATATTATTTATATTGATCATAAAAGTTTTCAACATGACTTATTTTCCAACATAAAACTATCTAATCTACATAGTTTAACAATTCCTTCGGGGCTGGAGGATGTAGCTCAGCAGTGGAACCCATGTCTCACATATGCGAGGCTCTGGGTTCAAACCCCAGCACTGCAAAAAACTACATCCCATTAATTCTCACATTGTACTCATACACTTTTCTTGGGAGTAAGGGCCATGATCGCCTATGACCTAGGTGGGTGTCTGTCATAGTGCCTTAGCTGGCTTGAAGATGTGGATGCCAACTCTTTCTCTGGTAACAGCCCATCAGGCAGATGACAGCCCATCTCAGAGGCTTGCCTTCCAGTGCTGTCAGGAGTTCCATAACAGCATGTAAATGCATAGGGAATAAGCTCACTGCAAAACAAAGACCTTGTGTTTCTTAAGTCAAGTAGTGAGAAATAATTTTTCTGTAATTGTTTTTTTTTATTTGTATTCACATCCTTTCTATGATTGGCTATATGCAAACCGGCAAAACCTAACATGTTACTAATATGATTAGTGCATATGATGGCTGATCACACCCAGTAATAAGTAATGAGTTTCACAAATACATGAAGTAGACAACTTTAGTAAATTGATGTCGATAAGAAATGATGACTCTCACTGAGATGTAGGCAGTCATGGTATTGAGACAATATTGTGCCTGGAAATGGAGTGTAGAAATACATATATTGCAAAATGACTTTCTAGAAAACTAGCTGAGGAACACTCTGCCAACCTTTATGCTTTGAAAATATATGCCTGATCCATGGTCTTTGGAAATGTCACCAATTTAAGTATATCTTAGATGGGACAATGATTTACAGAGAGAGCGCCCTTGTCCTATTTTAAGACTTTTCTGCCTAAACACTTAACTCCTACAGGAAATCATAAAATGTCCATTTAACTGATCATGTGGAAAGTAAACTATGAATAGATAGCTTCAACAGACAGAATAAGAAGCCGGAACCTGGGGCTGGAGCGTTGGCTCAGTGATTAAGGCACTTAACTGGCATGCATGAAGACACAGCACCATGTATACAACAAAGTGTCTATGCAACGAAGGACACATGAGAAAATAAATAAAATTGATTCTCTCTCTCTCTGTCTCTCTCCCTTTCAAGAAGAAGAAGAAGAAGAAGAAGAAAAAGAAGAAGAAGAAGAAGAAGAAGCAGCAGCAGCAGCAGCAGCAGCAGCAGCAGCAGCCAGGACTTTCTAGATCTATCTCTGAAATGTCCAATAAGAAAATGGAGATTTAACAAAAAAGACAGGTAAGCTGTCCACCAAACAAAAGCATTTTGCAAATGCTTTCAAAGCTATTAGTCTATTCAAAGAGATAAAGCATACAAATGAAAAACTTAGGCAAAAAGTGTTTGACATAAGGTAAATATCTGTGAGAATTAAGAATTTAGAAACAGCAAAACCTTTTGTACAAAAATATTAAAGTTTCACATCAGAATTTTTAAAATGACCAAACAAAATTTCAATATTAATAATATCTTTTAAATGTGAAATTAATAGATTTTTAAATAATGACATATATTAAATGAGACAGAAGAGATAAACAGTATGACTTTTATGTAAAAATTTAAAGATAGTTCCCAGAGTTACAAAATAGCATTTTTAAGCCCCTCAAAATCATATTTTTCACATCTTTCCCACATAAGGGTCCCAAAGACCTGTACATTTTTAATTTTATCACCTCATGCTCCATAAATTGCCTTTTTGGAGCCTTTTTGATGTATGGATTTGATTTATATAGAATTCAGCTAAAAATTAAATGTACATTCTTTAAAAACTCTTACAGTTGTGCACTTGAAGATAAAAGAACTTGTATACAAGTATTTAAAACATATAAACTTTCCCATGTAAGTTGGAAAATGAGAAGCTCAATACTTTTTCTTATATCTGTCCTAAGGGATTTTATTAAAATAGCATCCTTTTTAATTTCATTACAATAGATATTTCATTGGAAACAAAAAGTTCTACTGTAAGATGAAGAGTCAATAATTACTTTATGGTTCACAAGATGGCGCCCACTCCAACAGCAGCGATCCTGAGATGCTCCTGAGTCAAACTTCATGCAGCAGGATATGGAGGCAGTATCCAACAGTAAGAACTGGGCTCTGAGTGTATGGGATCGTTACCTGCCCCCTAATTCTTTATTACCAAAGGAAAAGAGCTTTGCATTAACGAATCTAAACGAGTTTGTTGTGCCAGCTCAATCACTGCTGGCTTCACAGCCAGTGGGTGGGGAATTATCCCACTATCCTGGAGGAGAGGAAGCAGGGCTTAAGTAATCTAATTTGCATACAGTTGGGATGCCTTCACAGAGTCCCATGCTCACAGTTTATAACAGCTGATTCTCAAGCTCTGGGATTTTGTCGCTTGCAATAGCTAACCTACAGCTGTTCTCCAAGTAACTCAGCCGGTTGGCTCCGCCTGCCATTTTGAGGTTTCCCTGAGGCCAGGGCTGGTCACTCACTCAGCAAAAGTGAAACCAGACTCAGCATTTACGCAAGGACTAGCAATCTCAGTCTCCAGGAACAGAAAAGCAGATCTAAACGCTTTGTGTCCTGGCCGTCTGCCCAGGGGGCTGTGCAGTACTGGAAACCCCCTCTTCAGTTCATGGGCTGGGCAAGTGGTGGCTTCCTGCCTGCCATCTTACATGCCGGAACGGGAGGAGTCTGTGAACGGAACTTGGCTCAGTAGGGCATATTGTTTTTACCAAGGTGCCCACTTCCTTCAGTTTCTCCAAAAACTACCTGTAACTCTTGAACAAGGCAGGAACTAACATCAGCCTCAGGAACCTTTAAACAAAAGGGGCAGTCTGGGCTCTCCTTCAGCCTCCAAGCTCTGTGCATAACCAAAATGCCACAGGTCCAGAGCTCTTCAAGTGGGACTGGGCCTCCATGCTCCCTAACAGTTGCAATTGAGAACCACATAAACACTGACCCAGTTAGGCTGGAGCATCCTGCCCCTGCTGGGACTGTGACACCCCCACAGAGCAGCTCTTGAGGCCTCTGAAGATCACGAGACAACCAAGAGTGTGGCAACAGTGAATCTGGAGAAGCTAAACCCAGGAGGGCTGGCCACTCTCCTTCAAACAGTCAGAGTCCCATACATCTACAGCAGGATCTACTAGACTCCCTACAGCTACTGGTTCCCCAGCTTAAGAAGATCAGGAGTTTGGTCAGGCAGAAAATAATCTGCCCAGGAGTGCATCTCAGGTGGTGTTGAACTCTATTCTCACAAGAAGCAGGAAGGGTCTTCTACCACTCTCTAGCAGAAAATTTTGAGGAGATCCTTTAGGAAAACCCAAGCCCACTGGAGATTACCAAGCTGCAACCCCCCTGACAAGCTCAACTAGGAAGAGTCTCCAGGAAGATGGCAGATATGAACACATTCCCCCACAGTTCATACTGACCTAGGGGGCAAAAACTCAGAACTTTCCCAACTCCGTGTGTGTGTGTGTGTGTGTGTGTGTGTAGCCTGCTGCCATCTAGTATTTTTAACTTTTCTAACTTTTAACTGTTAATTAGGGTTTTTTTTTTTAATTTTTAAACCTTTTTAGCTTTATTGTTATTACTTAATTTGGTTTTCCTGGATTTATATATTTTTTTGTTTGTCTTCTATGTATTGGTGGTTGGTTTCTACTGTCACTGAACTTGACTGCTGTCTCCATAGTGTTGGAATTCGACCAGGAAAACTCTTCAGGATAGCAAACTAACCCTCAGTCTCCTTGGGTCCAAGAGAACCACACTCCACAGTAACCTCTTCTCCCCCTGTACTCTGGCAATTCCTATACTATATGCAGTTCTCTCTCATCCTCACCCAAAGTCTTTACCCCATTCACATCCTATTCCTATCTTTTCCTTATTCCTAATTGAATAACCTACACCACCAAAATCCTTGTGCCTCTGTATTCTAAATCAGGAGTTATAAACTACCTCCTGACCTAACTTCCTTGGATCTCTAGTCATTCATTTCTTCTCCCCACTTACAGAGGCCGTACTGACTGAAGAAAAGGACATTGTGAGAGATCTCATGGAAGAAAACTGCTCCTATAGGTGCTAATCATCATTATAACTGTTTTACTTGAAACTATCAAGTGTATGCACCTATAAATTCTCAATTCCTCACTGACTGGACTGGCAGCCATTAATTTGAGCTATCCAAATAACACCCCATCCCACCGAATCAAAGCCATAAGAAGTTCCAATTACCCCTACAAGAGTAATACAGTCAATCTTCAAGACACAACCCCTATATCTGAAAATGAGGAAAAGGGGAAATAACTCCTCTCCTCAACCTCACAGCTCCTCATCCAAGGACTCCATGATCAGGACCCTCGATGAAAACATAAGAAATTATATCAACATTATGATTAGTAACTCAATCAAAGAGTTAAAAGAAGAATTAAGGAAAGAGATCAGAGATCAATTTCAAGTGATGAGAGACAACTTTTATAAGGAAATAAGGGAGCAATTCCATGAGCTGAAAGATCTTTATAAAGAATTAGACACCCTGAAAAGAGATGTAGCACAGTTATCAGAATTCAAAACCATTATCAACCAAATGAAATCTTCACTGAAAGATACTAACACCAGAGTAAACTCTACTGAAAATAGAACCTCAGCTCTTGAAGTATGTACATCACATAATGAAGACAGGCTAAGCAATGTCAAATTCAAAGAGGACAAACAAGAGAAGAAACTTACGATACATGACCAGAACTTCCAAATAATATTTAAAGAGATGAGGAGAAATAACCTGAGAGTCATTGGACTGGATGAAAACTCAGAACAGCAAACAAGGGGCATTAAGATCTTTCTAACTGAAATTATAAAGGAGAAATTCCCTTACATTAGAGTTGACCCAGATTACCACACCCAAGATAAGATGCTTACAGGACACCAAACCAGCCTAAAGAAATGAGAAACTCACCAAGATATATCATATATAAAATGAAAGAGAAATTAAAGAGAGAATTCTAAAAGCAGCTAGAGAAAAGCCCCAAATCACACTCAGAGGCAAACCAATTAGTATCACTATGGATTTTTCAGATCAGACAACGAAGGCCAGAAGAGCTTGGAACAACATTTTTCAAGCCTTGAAAGAAAACAATTTTTAGCCAAAAATAATACACCTTGCAAAACTCAGCTTTAAATGTGATGGGGAAATTAAATACTTCAATGATAAACTCAAGTTAGCAAGATACATGAACACAAATCCTGTGCCACAGAATATTCTCAAGGATATTCTTCATTCAGAAGAAAATGCTAATAATACCCTAAACACCTAAACAAGTGAGAGTCAATAACCACAGTACATAACAAATGATTCCCAAGATGGCTCAAAACTGCAATATTCACAAAGTTTGAGACTCAGTTTCCCATATCTATTCTAACCGAATGTGAGTGGTCTCAATGTGCCAATTAAAAGACACAGATTGGCTCACTGGATCAAAAAACAAAATCCAACAATATGTTAGCTATAAGAGACATACCTCACACTCAAAAACAGACACAGACTGAAGGTGAAAAGTTGGCAAAATGTCTACCAGGCCTGTGGCCCAAAAAAGCAAGCTGGCATGACGATCCTTATATCTGATAAAATTTATTTCAATCTAAAACTAGTCAGAAAGGACAAAGATGGACACTTCATCATATTAAAAGGGACAATTAATCAAGAAGATATAATGATAATTAACATTTATGCCCCCAATTACAACCCCCCCAAATATATGGATAAAATATTCAAGGACATTAAACCTCTCATCGATCTCAACACAACAGTACTGGGGAACTTCAATACACCATTAACAATACTAGACAGATCATCAAAACAAAAAAATCAATAAAGGCATCACCAATCTGAACAACTCTATTAATCAATTGGGCTTAACAGACATCTACAGAATACTGCATTCTAAGTCAGCTGAATTTACCTTCTTCTCCGCAGCTCACGGATCCTTTTCTAAAATAGACCACATCCTAGTTCACTGAGCTAACCTTAACAAATACAAAGAAGTTGATATAGTCCCATGTATCTTTTCAGACCACAATGGTATGATCTTAGCAATCAACAGCAAGAAAAACAACAGAAACTACTCAAATACTTGGAAATTGAATAATTCCCTCTTACATGAAGGATGGATAAAAGAGGCAATAGGAGCAGAAATCAAGAAATCCTGGGAAACGAATGAGAATGAGTAAACAAAATATTGAAATCTGTGGGACAGTACAAAGGCATTCTTGAGAGGTAAATTTGTAGCACTGAGTGCATACATCAAAAATCTAGAAAGAGCCCAAATAGTTTTATGCCACAACTCAAACGCCTGCAAAAAGAGGAACAATCCAATTCTGAAGCTAATAGAAGAGAGGAAATAACTAAAATCAGAGCTGAAATAAATGAAATTGAGAACAAAAATCAATACAAAATATCAACAAAAAAAATGTATTGGTTCTTTGAAAAAATAAACATGATCGACAGACCCCTTGCCAACCTCACCAAAAGAAAGAAGTGAAGCAAATCAACAAAATCAAAGATGAAAACGGAGATATATCACCACAAACTCAACCAAAATCCAGAAGATTATCAGAACTTATTTTGAAAATTTATATTCTGCCAAGTTTGATAATCTGGAGGATATGGACAGGTTCTTGGACTCACAGGACATCCCCTCTTTAACACAGGAGGACATTGAAAATCTAAACCAACCTATAGGAGGTAGCAAAATTGAAGCAGCAATGGAAGCTCTTCCAAAAGAGAAAAGCCTAGGACCAGATGGGGATAAGGCAGAAGTCTACCAAATTTTCACAGAAGAATTAACACCGATCCTCTATAAGCTCTTCCATGAAATTGAGAGGGTGGGAGACCTCCCACACACTTTTTATGAAGCAAATATTACACTGATTCCAAAACCAAACAAAGAGTTGTCAAGAAAACTACAGACCAATTTCCCTGATGAACATAGATGCAAAAATCCTAAATAAAATTCTAGCTAATAGGATACAAAAGTTCATTAAAAAGATAATACATCATGATCAAGTGGGCTTCATTCCAGGAAAACAGGGCTGGTTCAACATACGCAAATCAATAAATGTTAATTCACCACTTAAACAGAATTAAAAATAAAAATCATATAATCATGTCAATTGAGGAAGAAAAGGCCTTTGATAAAATTCAACACACCTGTATGCTCAAAACCCTGAAGAAGATAGGGATCAAGGGAAGATATTTTAACTATGTATGATCCATTTATGACAGAGCCAAAGCTAACATCATGCTCAATGGAGAAAGACTGAAAGCATTTCCACTGAATTCAGGAACAAGACAAGGTTGTTCACTTTCACCAATTTTATTCAATATAGTCCTTGAAACCCTCACCAGAGCTAACTGGCAAGAGAAAGAAATCAAAGGAATTCGTATAGGAAAAGAGGAAGTCTGTCACTCCCCGCAGCATTCCGGAGTGGGGAGCGGGCAGAACGACCCGGACCTGGACCGTTCCCTGGGGGCCAAGTCAGGACAGGGCTGGGAACGGGGGGGCGAAGGGGTGAGCGCCAACAGCCGGAACATGGGACCTTCCTTCCCAGCCGGGGGAGAAAAGAACTCAGTCTCACACGCAGGTGGCACTTTGAAACTTCTCTCCCGCTTTATTTCTCCCGCACATCCGTAGACATAGCGAGAGCAGGCTACTAAGGGACCAATAGTAAAGTGGCAAAACTAGCTCGTTTCAGCCAATGAGGGACTATTATGTTGGTGACGTCATCTATCACCAACCAGGGGGGTGCAAAGAGAGAGAGAGAAAGTAGCACTCTGGTGCAGGTGCGTAACTCGCCTTGCTCAGAGCGCACGAAATGTGAAGGGGGAGGAAAGAAAAGTATTATGACGTCCAATATGGCGATTTTCCTTTTGCACAGAGCCCAACAGAAGTCAAGTTGTCTCTTTTTGCTAATGACATGATCCAATACCTAGAAGACTCAATAAGCTCGACCAGAAGACTTCTAGAGCTTATAAATGATTTCAGCAAAGTGGCTGGCTATAAGATCAACACCAATAAATCACTAGCTTTCCTTTACTCCAGCAACAAGTCCATGGAAGAAGGAATCAGGAAATCTGCTCCATTCACCAACTCCTCCAAAAAAATTAAAATACTTGGGCATCAACCTTACAAAGAATGTTAAGGACCTTTACAACAAAAACTATCAAACACTAAAAAGAAATTGCGGAAGACCTGAGTAGATGGAAAATCATTCCACGTTCATGGTTAAGCAGAATTAATATAATCAAAATGGTCTTTCTGCCCAAAGCCCTGTATAGATATAATGCAACACCCATCATGATACCAATGTCATTCTTCACGGATATAGAAAAAGCAATTCTCAAGTTCATATGGAATAACAGAAGACTGGGATTAGCCAAAACATTACTCAGCAAAACGGAAGAAGCAGGGGGTATCTCAATTCCTGACCCGAAATTATACTATAGGGCTATAGTAACAAAAAACAGCATGGTTTTGGTATCAAAACAGAACTGAGGACCAATGGAATGGAATAGAATAGAGGATTTTGAGACAACCCCCATACCTTTAACTACCTGATATTTGATAAAGGGGGAAAAAACATAGTGTAGAAGAAAGATAGCCTGTTCAACAAATGGTGTTGGTCAAATTGGACAGCCATTTGTAGACAACTGAAAATAGATCCTTACCTTTCACCCTGCACAAAAATTAAATCAAAATGATTCAAAGATATGGATATTAAGCCAGCAACTTTAAATTTACTTGAAAAAGAAGTAGGATCAACACTACAGGACATAGGGGTTGGCGCTTCCTTCCTTAACAAAACTCCCATGGCGCAAGCAGTAAAGTCAAGAATAAATGAATGGGATGCAATTAAACTAAAAAACTTTTGCACAGCTAAAGAATTGGTCAAGAGTATGAAGAAAGATCCTACAGTATGGGAGAAAATCTTTGCCTGCTACACCTCAGACAGAAGGCTAATAATATCCAGAATATACAAAGAACTGAAAAAAACTAAACACCAAAATCACAAATAATCCAATAGATAAATGGACTACAGAACTAAAAAGAAACTTCTCAGCAAAGGAAGTGCAGAAAGCCCATAAATATATGAGAAAATGCTCTACATCATTAGCAATAAGAGAAATGGAAATAAAAACTTCACTGAGATTCCACCTCACTCCTGTCAGAGTGCCAGAAATGAAGAATACGAACAATGACAGATGCTGGAGGGGCTGTGGGAAAAGAGGAACACTGTCACATTGCTGGTGGGACTGCAAACTGGTTCAGCCACTCTTGAAAGCAGTGTGGAGACTCCTTAAAAAATTAGGGCTGGAACCACCTTATGACCCAGCTATCTTGCTCTTGGGTATTTTCCCAAAATAATTAGAATCAGCATTAGAGATGGGGTTCATCAATGTTTATAGCAGCTCAATTTACTATAACTAGATTATGGAACCAACCCAGATGCCCCTCATTCAACAAGTGGATTCAAAAACTTTGGTACATATATACAATGGAATACTACTCGGCTATGAGAGATAACCATATCATGGCTTTTGCAGCCAAATGGATGCAGATGGAAAAAATTATGCTAAGTGAACTATCCCAATCTCAGAGACTCAAGGGCCAAATGTTTTCTCTCATTTGTGGAAGCTAGATTACAACCAGAAACAGTATTATAGATGGTTAAGCTAACAATAACCTCAGCATTTATGAATTTTTACATGAACCTTGCCTAGCAGGCTGGGAGATGTAGGGAGGGGGGTGGGGGGGGAGAGAATAAGAAGGATATCAAGGAGACTGGAGGGAGGAAGTATGGAGGAATTAATTCAGAGGGAAACCTCCAACCTCCATGAGAAGTCCATTTATTACAGGGGTTAATTGAGGGAAACATGGAAACATGTAGAATTCAAGAAGAGTGGGGGACCATGGAACGGCATCAGCCTTGGCTGCTCTGTGAATATACATTTGTTATTCATTGTTTGATAAAAAAAGTAATTACTTTACTAGTATTAGTAAGAATAAGTGTGATCAAAGGTATCTTCTTTCAATCTTTCAAAATTAATTATACATGGTACTTCAGTTTATCCTTGAAAATTTCCTGCAAGGTGGTTTTTATACCCTTTTGATAAATATACAGAGACTAAGTGCTGGGGTCAACAATATTGTATGGTGTGCTAGTGAGCAATGAGTTAATAATGAAATAAGATTAGGAGGGGTGTGGGCATGTAGGGGTGACTCTGGACTAGAATCAAATGCATATTATATTGCTACCTTATATGCATCTATGATTATACAACAACTCAACTCCTTAATAAAAAAAGAAGAAAGACTAGATTACATGACTCCTAGCTCTGGGATCACCTGATGGACATTGAACAAATACAGTTAGCTAATATTAGTGAGTATTCAAAATCTGATGATTTGCTAAGTTTTTACTTATCTAATTCTGCTAAACAACTATTTTACCATTTTACCTTCTCCAGTTTACAATCACAGAAACAAAAGCTCAGTCTGTTATATCCAGTGAGTGGCAGATTTGGACATGATCAAAAGTTCATGCCCTTTCCCTAACAGAAACAAGTTAAAGCTAGAAATAATTTTAAAGCTAAGATATGCACTCCTTCACTACAACTTACTTGCATAAATGGATCTTATAAAAGAAAGGGAAAGAGGGTTATGAATTACTATAATGTGTGAATTTAAAAAACAAAAAATAGGGGCTGGTGCAGTGGCTCAGTGGTTAATTCGTTTTTGAGGACACAAGTTCAAAGCCCAGCACCATGTACACAACACAGTGTCAGAGCAAAGAAGACTACATGAAAAACTAAATAAAAACTGATTCTCTCTTTCTCTCACTGTCCCTCTCTCTTTAAAAATAAATAAATAAATAAATAAATAAATAAACAAACAAACAATAAATAGAAGGAAGACCAGTAGAGTAGGATAAAGGTGTCTTGCAAAGAAAGAAGGGAAGGGAAAAGGGAAGTATCAGAAATTGAGAATGAGCAAAATGTTATATGCATTTATGATTGTCAAAAGGAACCCTACTATTAACTATAATACACTAATAAAAACATAAAAAAGAAAGGGAAAAGGGGAATGAAGCTGAAATACCAGGTATATCTGGACTAGGTCTGTAACACTTTATTCTGACAGTCCTATGATTCTTCCTAACACTGAATTAATAGCTCAAAGCCTGGAGGCTCTTGAATAGAAGTTGCTCCCTGAGACTAAAGCAAGCCAGCAGAAGGTGAACTTTAGCAAGAAGAATGTTCAGTATAGCTGACGAATGCTTAGCTGACTATGTTGTAGATAGATTGAGAACAGCCCAAAACATTCTTTCCTAAAGTGGAGGAATTTCTGTAAAAAAAAAAAAAAAAGAAAAGAAAAGAAAAAGAAAAAAAAGGTGCCTTCACTCAAATTACTAGGAAAAACACTGCATTCTGGAACCCTCAGTTCCTTGGGTCACAGTGTGTATACAAACAGAAAAAGCTCTGAATAGTGTTGCAGAACAAAGGCTTGCTTCACATCATTTCACTGGTTCTTATTAGTAAATCCTACTAAGTCCATGTAACAACTTTTGATAATCTGAGTATTGACCACACTATGCTTTTCCTGTTCAGTTACCACATAGTGGAAACTTCAGTTCATTTTTCTCAAGGTATTGACCTGTGGTACAATATTTAAAGGACAGACAAGGAATAGTCCCAGTACAAGGGAGAGAAAATGTCATAATTTCTCAATATCAGAGCTGGCAAGGACCTTAGAAGAGTCATCATCCCTTTCCATTTACCTCTAGAGAAGATACATCCAAGGAGAATTGAGAATCTGCTCAAGATCACAGAATATTTGAAGGCAGGAATGCTGTGAGTAAAACCCTCTCAGCAAGATAGTATGTCTGAGATGCTCCATTCTACACAACCTGAAATTCTCTGCTGGTCTAGTCAGGGCCCACAAAAACAACTTTCTTAGCCACCAGGGAGAAGGCTAAGGAAGGACATCTACAAGCACCACAAAATACTGCCCCAGGATATTGTTATTCTGTCTGCTTGTTTTGCTGTTTTTGTTCTCCAAAGGGAACCATACAAAACATTATGGTTAGGCTGCAATTCTGAGCACAAAATGTTTGTAATGGGAATACAAGGCAGGTGTATGATATCCTAAAATGTTTATGTTTCTAGGTTAATATGCTCCCAACTACTGTATCGACAGGTATTTACAACACCCAGGAGTATTTCTAAATTTAACAAGAATAATTTGGGGGAAGAAATTAAGTGCTTTTCATCATACCGACATAGTGATTTAAAGTGATTTGCTAAAGGAAATATGTTTACATTGTGTATGTGTGTGTGTATCTAGGAATTCAGTAGAAAATTTGAAGTTTCTATACATGTAGTAATATAATAATTTTTGTTATGCCACTGTTTCCTTAATGGGGCTTTGACATGAATGTACTAGTTATCAATTATTATTCTCCACAATTTTGCTACTCTTCAAGCAGAGCATATAAATGTATATCAAGGTCAAGGAATGCTAAGTATTTTAACAGATACATATTTAATGAAAATCATGACTTCTGTTGGTACAGGTGTGGGCTTCCTTTAGTCATCTAAGCTCTCTAAGCTTCATTTTTCCCCACTTAAAAAAAAAGCAAGAAAAATGCTACTTATGCATAAAACACTTTGAGCTCCCCAGATGAAAGCCCACATATTTAAGTGTGATGCGTATTTATCACCTCTTCTCTGATGAATAGTGGCAGCCTTCTGCTTGAAATGGGATTAGAAATTCTAGCTATAACAGAGAAAAGAGAAGCACAAATGAGTAACAAGCAATCAGAATAAATAAAATTGAAAAGATGGAGAGCATTCCTTTTACAAAAGGAACATCAGTTGTGAAACTTGTGGTTTAATTTCGTATGCTTTCCACCTTTAAAAAATTGTACTCTACTGCATGTATAATGAACTACAAGCAGAAGATACATTCAGTAGTACATGAATAAAAAATGACCTTTTCATTTGCACTTCTGTAGTCTGGCATTCCTATATTATTAAAATATAATGTATTAAAGAGTAAGTAGGCATATTAGCATACAGATATCATGTTTCTTTGGCCATGGATATGAGGGCTATCCACCATGAAACTAAAAATCCATCTGCATAAAATTTGTATTTTTAATACTACAAATATCAAGTTTAAAAGAATACAAACTCTTCTATCAACAATTAAACTCAATTATTCTATCAGGGTTGGAAAGAACACAATGAGAACAGACACCCTGAAGTGAACCACAAATAATAATCACAAACTATTCAGTTGTTGCAAATGAGCTGAATTCCATGTTATAGGAAACATTAAACAGATAAACTCCCTGGCCTAACAAAACATAATATTCTTAATACAGGAATAAAATTATTAAAGCAATTCTCATACCAATATTTTTTTAGAGAATCAGCCAATCATTACTTATTTTTTTCCTATGGCTTATTTCCCTGTCTTTTTATTCTTGTCATACAACACAAAAATGTATAAAGTATTAAATTAGTGCACAAATAAGTAATTGTAAAAGCATAAACAACATAAAATTATTAAATTCCAAAAGACAGCTTGGCTTGGTGGTACATGCTGGTAATCATAAAGGCTCAGGAGGCTAAGGCTGGAGGATTAGAAGTTCAAGGCCAGCCTTGGCAACTTAAGAGGCCCTATCTGAAAAAATAAAAAGGGCTGGGGATGTAGCTCAGCAACATTGTGTCCAATCGCCAGTGCCAAAACAAATTAAATTAAAAATAATTCCATAAGAGCTTTCTTTCTCCTTATTATTATGTAAACAAAACAGTTTCATAAAAGAAAATCTGAAGTTCAGAAAAGTAAAAGAATAAAAAAGGAGTATAATCCTATGAGTCTAATGTGCTCACTTTTCATATATTTCCTTTTATTATTTTCCAATTCATAGCTATTTCATTTTCCTTTTTTTTTTTCTTTCTTGTATCTCATTCCCTGTAATACTTGAGACACAACCTTATTTTATGCTCTTTTCAGTCAATATGTCAGGACGTATCTTATACCTGAAGAGTATTTTTTTCTTTTTTTATTTAAAGTTCACTTTTTCTCCTCTTCAAAAAACTACTTTAATCTTTCACAATGGGTAGCTGGCATTTTCAAAAGTACAAAGAGGGGACATTGTTGAACCCAGAACTTTGTCATTTGTCTTACAGATTATCTCCAAGGGTTTGAGAAATAACAGTTGATAGCACTCCAAGAAAAAGGAGTTACCCTAGTGCCTTAGTATCTAAATTTGGAGAAGAACTAGAATTTCTCACATTCAACTATGTAAGAATTTAGCCTCATATTTCTGTTACAAGAAAGTCTGAGTTGGGGTTAAGTATGAAGGAAAGACTATTGAGTAATCTTATCTTAATTTAACTTTCAAAGACATGAACTGTCAGTCTCTCACTACTCCAGTTCACCCATCCTCAGGGCCCCTCAGCCTAAAAGAGTTAACATGTATTGAAACAAGCTGGATCTTAAACTATTCCTAATCTGCCAATTCACAAGGGAAAAACCTCTGTGCCTAACCTATAACACAAGTCTGTACTGGAAAAAGAGAATTCCTTTGTATACGCATTCAATTAAATGAACAAAAATTCCACTTACCTTTAAAAAAATTAGGTAAGACGGAAATCATACCAAAAAACCAGCTTACTAAACTGAAAATTAGGGAAGGGGAGCAAACTCTTCTTTTTAAAATGATGTAAATATCACACAATATACTAGATACCTCTTGTTTTTTCTGTTGTTCCCTCAGATGAAAAACAAGAGTGCAATAGTGACTTTTTTAAACAGTTTGCTATGAATAAATTTATCACCTACTGATGCATTATTTCTCAATTTCTTTTTCATATTATCTCTTGGAGACAAATGGCAATAACAGAGACACATTAAAATGACACTAAAACAGCTTTTTATAGTTTTAATTATTTTTTCCTTTTTGGTAATAAAAATGATGGGGTATGTTTCTATGTGCTATATATTGAGAAACAATAGTACTATTTAAATATTCATAATTGTGGAGATAACTTTCACTTGATGTTTTGAAAATGAAATAGATTGCTTCTGGCCTCTTAATATTATGGCCTCCTTTTATTAATATACATTGCAGACATACCTATATTTATGTCAGTCAATCAGTTGTTATGCTTTTAATTCTATATTGAATTACTCTGTATAAAGATTATTTTCTTTTATGTATCCATAAAGTGTCACTTTCTGAGAAATAATATCATAATTTGTAATGTAGATAATGAGCACTCATTTTTGTCACTTCTCTTGGAACTTGAATCTTAAAAACTGATGAAATGAAACTAATATTTAAAGTAGAGGACACCCTGGATGGGTTACAAACAACATGTACATCCAGGTTTGTTCAGTTATGGAGCAGAGGTATCATCTGAGGGTGACAAACAGCAGTTTAGCAGGGTCTCCTGAGGGCAGTACTTCAACTTCATCATAAGAACCAGGACTTGTCCTTACCTTTGCACTCCAGAGACTTTTATTCTTACAAAAAAACTGAGAAAAAACTCATGAAAACAAAACTGCTACATAATGCTAATTTATTAATTTAGAATGAAATATTAGTATAATGCAAGCTAGACTGCTGGCCTTGTCAGATTAGTATATTCTCACTCACTCAGAAATTTATAGTACAGGGACTAGAATGGTGGCCCGGCGGTTACGGAGCCTGCCTGGCATGCATGAGTACATGGTTTCAAATCCCAGCATGTACAGAGTGAAGTGTTGGAACAAGAGAAACCAGATGGAAAACTAAACAATTGACTTTTTTTTTTCTTTCTCTCTCACTGTCATTCTCTCTTTTTTTAAAAAAATTATAGTACAGTGTTTACATGATGGATGCAATTAAACCTAAAGGACTTGGTGATTTTAACATACTTCATAGGCTAATTGTTTCAGAGAACTTTCCTATATATTCTTTCTTTAGAGGATCTCATGTAGGCTACTTTTTGATGTTAACTTTTTAAGCTTGTTTTAATTTTAGACTTTTTTTAGATAAATATTTTATAAAATCTACAACAGTGGAATAGTGGAAATGAAATCTAACTTTCTCCTTCTGCTATCACCAGACACTCAGTTTCTTTCCCTAGATGCTACTGATTAAAAATTTCTTGAATACCTTTCCAGCGGTAACATATGAATTTTCAAACATATGTTATATGTGGGTATATATCTGTGTATGATATATATGAATGCATGTATGCATACAATTTGCTTCCCTATAAATAATAGTGTTAGCATAATGCTGTTTTTAGAACTTTTTAACCTTCCACATGTAGAACTTTTTAGTTTGGGGGCTAGGGATATAATTCAGTGGTAAAGAGCATTCTTAGCCTGTATGAGGCCCTAGGTTCAATACCCAGCACTCCCTACCCCGCAACAAAAGAATAATTTAGGACATACAAATAACACATGCAGTAAATTTCTTAAATATCATGTCATGACTATAAGAGTTCGTCTGTTAGATAAACACCAAGAGGCAGAATTTTTATATCAAAGGGTACATACATATTTTATTTGAAAAGATACTGTGTTAATCAGCTTTGCATGGCTATGACAAAAATACCTGATAAGAACAACTTGGGCGAAAGAAATTGGGCTCTCAGTTTCAGAGATTCAGTCCATGATTGGCCAACTCCATAGCTTTGGGACTGAGGTAAGGCAAAACATCACTGCAGAAGGGCACAGGGGAAGAAAGTTTCTGAGCTCATGGCAGCCAGGAAGCAAAGAGAGAGCAAGGAGCCAGGCACAAAATATAATTCTCAAGGGCATGCCCCCAGTGATCTACTTCCTTCCTATAGTAACTATACAGTAACTACCAAACAATTCATTCAAATTATTAATCAATCAAATAGAATAATCTTCTGATTGGGTTATAACTCCCAATCTAATAATTTCACCCCTGAACATTCCTGCATTGCCACATGAGCTTTTCAGGGAATATTTCATATCCAAACCATAACAGATACTGTCAAATTGTTTCTTGTATTTTATTAGAGGTGAAAACTTAGATTTCAGAAACAGAACATAGCAATTGACATCTTGTATGCTGTGATTACAGATGATTTTCTATAACTTTTTACAGAAGGGAAAGACAATTCAAAATTAGTAAGTTTTGCTTCTAATTATGCTTGTATCCTAAATGCAAATCATTCAAAGACTACAACTGATTACAGACCCCTAGAAAATAATAGCATCAATCACACTGTTTAATATACAAGAAAACAAAAGGGGAAAATGGATTAAACATGACCAAAAAAAAAAAAAAGATTTCAAATTTGGATTTTAGATTTTTTAAGGTTCTTCTTTGCCAGAAGTGGTGATGCATAGTTCTTCTCTTAGCTACTTGGAAGGCTGAGGCAGGAAGGAAACATGGAGGCAGGAATTTGACATAAGCCTGGGTAATATAGTAAGACCCCTTCCCCCAACTCACTCATTTCAGTCAGTCAATCAAAATGGGTCAACTTCCCTAAAACTTTGGTGTTTCATGATAAAACCTTTGGCCTAACTCTCAAGCAAGAGATAATGAAAGAAAAAAAGAAAGAGAAAAGGTGAGAAGAGAGTGAAATAAAACAACCAGGGCTCCCTGAGTTAGAAATCCTTCCATTTCTGATAGGGTCTGAATGGGGAAAATAATACTAATGGGAAAGGAAATGGCTTCAGAACAGGGCAAGAGGCTGATGAAGATAAGGATTCTGGCTAGGATTTCACAAACTCCCTTCCTAGTAAGGACTCCTCCAAATGTTAACAAGGGTAAGGTAGGAAGAGAAATCAGGCAAACAGGCTTTTGAACTTCAGAATCCTAACCTAAAACATCTTTCCTGGAAGCAAGAGACAGCAGGAAGTTGATTATAAAGAAGGTTGTGAAACCTAAGAGATCATTCACAATTTACAAACTAGTAGTGCTATAATCCAAGTCACTATGTTGGGTTAAAGAAAAAAAAATTTAATATATTTAAGATACAATCACACTAATTTATAGAACATATAAATGAAATTCACAGATTATCTTGGAATCTTTTTTTGACTTAAAAAGCTTGGAATATGTACTTGTTATATGTGGCATCACTACCTTATCACTAGACTTAAAAGGATTGATCATAATTATATTTTTTTTTAAAGAGGGAAAGTGAGAGAGAGAAAGAGAGAATCCATTTTATTTAGTTTTTCATGTGGCCTTCACTGCTCTGACACTTTGTTATTCCTGCCCCAGCAGGAATCCATGACCTCACCCAGCCAGGCAAGTGCTGTAACCCCTGAACCACCACTCCAGCTCCAATTATTTACTTTTTTTTTCATTTTTAATAGAGAGGGGTAGAGAGAAAGAGAGAATAATTTTTTATTTAGTTTTTCATGTGGCTGTCATTGCTCTGACACTTTTGTTGTGTATGTGGTGCTGGGGTTCAAACCTGCGTACTAGCACATGCAAGGCAAGCACCATAACAGCAAAGCCACTGCTCCAGCCCCCTCAATTATTATTCTTTTAATACTAGAGTAACTTCAATTTGTAGAATTCTTGTGAACTATAATACCATCTCTTTTATATGATTTTGCAAAATCAAGTAGGATATATAAAAAATAGATTTGAGGTATATATTGTATCTAAAATTTGAGGATAGTGCTAAAATATTAGTTATTTTCTTGTGCATCATTTTAGAAGGCAAGTATAAATCTCCTCCATTTTATTATTTTACCTTTTACATGAACTTGCATATTGTCACAAAGCTATTACTTGTTTTTATAGTTACAATGTCTATCTAAAGTAGTACATAAAAATTTCTCATTTTGATTTTCAATTTTTTCAAAAACAGACATGACTTTAGTGTATAAATTTTAGACTGGTATAAAAATAAATGTGACAGTTACATTTAATATTAAATAAAATATTTGTATCTTGAAAATAAGCACTGAACATTTAGAAGTAAGTACTAAATAATAGCTTAACCCAAGAAGTCCCAAAGTTTCAGTTTTGTGACTATTTCAACCAAAATGACAGATGCATTAAAAGAGGTTTGAAATAATAATCTATGGGTTTTATATATTATTATATTAGTTAATATTATACCACAATATAATTATATTCTTGTTATAACTATATTTACGTTTCCATAGGTGTTCCCTACCTGGGACAATGGGATAAATGAGTTAAATAAAAATATATTAGGTCCTACAAATGAAATTACTTTCTTCTTATTTTCATAATAATGCAAGGTCACAATATCATATAAACTTGAATTTCCATTGTTTTAAATAAATGCCTAAAAAGATATACTCTAGGATGTATTTTATATTTGTCAAATAGACATTCTAAAAGAAATCTGATGGATGTCATTAAAAATTTATACAACACAGAAGAAAACTCATAACAATGTGGGTTTTTTACTCACAAATAATAATATTATTACTTGTTTGGGTCATATGAAAAAAATTTACTATTTATCTCATGTGATTTTATTGTTATATGTGTACTTCTTTTATCTTCTTTTGGGGAACATATATCATTTTATTCCTATTAGTAAGCATAGAACTTCATACATAGCAAGAGTCAATAAATATTGAACGAGTAAACAGACATGCAAAAAAACTCTTAAAGTAAGTGGAAAATGAGAAAAATCAGTCCTATTAATTATGAGAAAACAAAAAAATTAGGGGAATAATTATATTACTAGAATATTAGTTTCTATAATCTACAAATTTGAAGTCCTCTGAATTACATGAGTCCCTTCTAAGGTCTTGAAGAAGACCCAGTATTTATTCACATGGTCAAATATGTACATAAGTTTTTATAAGGTATTTTAACTATCAAAGTCTATTGCACATTTAGAATCCACTTTTATATCTGTAATTTTGATTTCTTGAGGGGTGGGAGGCAAGTTATAAAAGTGAGAGGCCCCATAAACTTGGACTGGCTCCTTCATATTTACCTAGTACACTAAATATATCTTTACAGGAGGAGAATTAAAATCAATTCCTAATATTTGGGCATGTAACAGATTTTTGCTTATATTCATAAATACCTATATTTCATTGAAAAATAAAAATATGGTAAATTCTAAGTTATGGACTAAGCACATTATACTGAAGTATAGTTAACAATCTAATAAATCATGTTGTAAGATTATGTCAATTATGTATCAGAACAGTCTCTCAAATTACAGTTTTCCTTTTTTATAATCATACTTTGGCATTTACAATTATCAATTATATTACTATATATAAAGTTATGTATACATATTTCCATTTGTTAACAAATCACATTTACTCCTGTTTTCAGATAGCCTAAAGAACAGATCTCTGACCTTTGTTATCACTGAAAAACTCTTCATGGTATTCACCATGTAAAAATATCATGGTTGTTGATTTTTCTCTGTATTATCTAACACATTTTGTAAAAAAAAAATGTGCATTAATTAAAGTGTACATATAATACCTAATTTTCAGCTAAATATTTTGACATACTCGTTTTACTAAAATATCAAAAGTCAATTATCATGAAAGCACCATGAAATACTTTGAGTCAAAGATGTTTTTGTTAAAGCTAGCCAAAAAGAAAAAAGTTCACTTTACACCAATAAAACATAAATACTCCTAATTGCTAACAGACTTTTTCTGACAAGCGTTAGACCAAAATGAAAGTTTAATGCCTATGCTGAGGAATGGATGCCTGGAAAATAGCATTGACATTGGAAACACTGACACAGTTCAAAACAAAAAATATCAAACATGTACAGCAGTGCTAGCTAATGGGGCAATTAGAATTCTCTTGGCCCTGGAATGATGTAAGAAAATACTTAAGGAACATCTAATTCACTGAAAACAAATCATAAGACAATTCTGTTAAAACAGTAAGTACCTAAAGTTGTATGATATTACACACACACGCATGTGCATGCGTGTACACACACACACACACACACACACACACACACACACACACACCATAGTCTATAGGAAGAAACACTTTGGTCCATTTCATAAGACCTTTATTATTATTTTAGGGACAAAACTAAAAGAAATTTAAAAAAGAAAGAAAGGAAGAAAGAAAACATGTCCTAAAATTTGCAACTTAATTAAGTTTACTGCAACTACAACATTGTTTGCTTTCCCTTTTTGTGTGATGCTATATCTAATTAAATAAGAGACTTTGTATTTTAATAGGTGGATATTATGGACCAGTGGTATAGAGTAGTGGTAAAGCACATGCCTAGCATCCATAAGGTCCTGGGTTCAATCACCAACACTGCAAAACAACAAAACAAAATAGTCAGATATTAAAGATTTAGGAGACCAAAAATAAAGAAATAAATGAATAAAGATTTAGGAGACCAGAACTTAATTGAACAATCTGATATATGAATAGGCTATTCCAGAATGATATGCATTTTATGTTGAATAGAGGAATATTAAGGACAGATTTATTTTTAAGTCAAAGAAAATATAAAAAAGGGAGTACTAATAAGTGCAAAGAAACAATAAGGGAAAATCTTTTTAAGTTTTTTGAAGGAAACAATTTTAAATGACAATTTTATCTTATCATTGTTAATGTTTCTATGTACATGAATTCTCCAACAGTAGGAATGAACAGAACTCATAGGTAAAAGTCATAATGGAAATTATTCTCATTAAAAAGCAAGATCATAGCCATGCACAAGGGTGCACACCTGTAATCCCAGCAACTCAGGAGGCAGAAGCAGGAGGATTGCAATAAAAAATAAAATAAAATAAAAAGAGCTGAGGGTATGGCTCAGTAGATAAGCATGGCTGGATTCAATCATTGGTTCAAACTACAACAACAAAAGCAAGATTTTACAACCTGTAACTCAGGGAAATCACAGAAAAAAAAAACCTTTCTGCTGATTCAAAGGAAATAAGGACTTCCTTCCATCTAGCTTGATTACAGCTAGTAGAGAGGTGTCTTATTTTCCTTGGTTTCAAAGAATATCATAACCCACACACTGGAGGAAGAGAAAGGGATTGATAATTCCTTACACATATATTTCTAATTTCAAAATCTTCCTCCTGCAGACATATCTGAAAGGAAATTCTATAGTGCTAATAACAATTTGTTTTCGTTTATATTCGAGACTTCTAGCTGTAATTACTTTGAAACTAGACAGCACTCCAGTGGTCAAACCACTAGTCTGTAGAAACAATCTTACAAAGAGAATTACCTAAATTGGTTGGTTGACTCTTCCTCTGTTGCTGTCCTAGGATATTTCTTTGGACATATGGCATATTTCAAATTAAAATCTTATAAATTAAGATGGAAGATTAAGTACAAGTATTTCTTCAGGTTAAGAGTTTTATAAATCTATCAATGTTAAAGAATCTCATCATAAATTAATATATTCACTATGCCATTCCATTCAATAACACATGTAATCTTAAGGCTCTGATCTGGCTAATGACGGTTTCCTTCAGGACTGCCTTCATCTTCAAGAAGCATAATAGTCCTTAAAAACCACTGCAATGTTCAGAGACATTAACTCTTAGAGACACTTTTAACAGCTCTGCTACTAAAAACTGTCTTTCATGCTGGCAAATGCAAAGATCTTTTCATGATTGCATAAAGAAAGAAACTGCCATAAGATGAAAACTGAAAAATTATACTGGTTCAAGTCACCAACAGTTTACTTAATAAGGGTATACCTTATCACAACAAATGCTTTAACCCATCTCACAAGATGCATCTGTTTATTCTGCTGTCATTTCAGTTGCATAAATCAAAACAGTACTCATTAGTGTAAACTCATTAGGGAAACCAAACCTTAATTGCAAGGATCTCAGCACTTCTGAGAACACAGATATAAAGACAACCAAGTTAATGTCACTTAATTAAAAATATATAGTTTGCTTTGGACATTTTTTCTAACTCTGGTCCTTATTATCTAGACTAGTGAGATTAGGATAATTTAGAGCTGAATAGTTCCAGAATGCAGCAAAGCATAAAGCCTTCTAAAAAAAGGCCCAAACCCAGAATATCCACTACCATATAACTACCACTAGAAACTGCAATTAAATTGCAATAGGATTTTAAGGAAACTCGTGTAAATAAAAATGAATCCTTAAAAAAAAGTTTAGTTCTATGCATATTTTAAATTCAGTAATTTTGCAGATGAAGTAGATAAAGCTTGCCATAACATTTCTATCTTTAAAACCACATAAAATGTGATTTCTTGCTAGAAAATAAAAACTGATTTAGCTAATTAGAATCCAAAAAAAATGTCTCAAAGTAAAATTTTAACAATATTATATGTTACTGTGATGCAAATGGCACTACCAATTTCAGCTGTACTGCTAGGTGAACTTAGTTGTTTCACTGCAATTCTCAAAGTGTTAAGTCGTGGTTTGGCTGCCAAAACATGCATTTTAACATCCTGATTCGAAAGCAGGAATGGAGGTACTGAGATTTCCATGACTCTACTACACTCAATCTATTTCTATGACGTTATCAGGTATAAGGCAATGTAGCAAATTCTGTAACAGGACTACCTGCTTTAGGACTCCAGAACAGCTAAAAAACAAGAATTCTCTGCCCTATATCTCATATGTCACTTCAAATTAGACAGGAGTAATTTTCCCCTACTCTCTCTTCATTTTTTTTCCCTCTATCTTCTTCTGCTTCCTTACTCTTTTACTTTCTTTTTCCTTCCACCTCATTTTTTTCTCTCAGTGTTTCTCTGTTTTTCCTGCCCAGGTTTCCCAAATCCTAAAGAAACTTCCCATGTTATATTTTCCCCTGAAGTCATTATGACATTTTCCCTTCCTTTCATCATGAGTACAGGCCAAATCATTTAAACTTGCTGTCCTTTCTTTCTCATCTTTCATTTATTCAACTGGCACTTTAAAATCTAGTTCCTATACCCTACATTTCAGAGTACCACTTCACTAAAATTACTAACTCACAAAATTTCTTAAATCAAAGGTCTAGCTAGCTAAGGCTTTCCTCCTACACACTTCTATAGAACCTGGATTTGCTAAATTTCACCTTCATGAATCTATCTTCTCTGACAGCATCAGATTGGTTATTTACCTTACTTTCGTATGGGTTCCCAGTTTCCTAACCTATTGTTAGTATATCACTCTTCCTGAATAACTCCAAATTTATCCTGAGCAGCAATATTTATTTGCAATCTACATGCCTATAACACATATCTACATGGATTTCAGTTGAAATTCCACATGTCCAGGGCAATCATCTTTATTACCTCAACTTCACCAAGCTAAAGATTCAGAGAATATACTTGACAAAAAATAAAGAGGTAAGAACAGTTAAAAAGCTTCTTATAAACACTCCCAAACTCCTGAAATACAGTGTTTAAATGAGATAGTTCTTGCTAGAAATTCAAGTTGACCAACAGCAAGATAACAGTCACAAGTCCCAATTTACAGAAACTTTCCTACAGAATGATTAGAAAATCCTCAACCATATTTTGACTTCAACCACCAACAACACTTTTTAACTCATCCCTCATTAACTCTTTTGCATTAGAAATATTTTAGACTTCTAAAGGAAGACTAAAGTATACTTACCCTCTTGAAACATGAAATATTTTACTTTTCATACAAAACGGTTATAGAGCTACACACACACAAACATAACTGAGGTGAAAAAGATGAAGGTGTATGGAATCAACATCCATAAAATTGTAAAATATATATGCTTTTTTATTATTTATTTTTACTTATATGCATTTTTGCCTCAAGAAGAAAACTCTTGAGGAGTTAAGATGGCAGAGTGGAAGTAGGCAACTAATCTCAACTCTTCGGCAGTCTGAAATTAAGCAGTGAGAGAACAGCAGATCAAGAAGGTAGGAGACAGAAGAAATGCACTAAGACACAATATTAGCAAAGACTTGGAAGATTCAGAAGTCAGGTTACTAGAGTAGAAAAAGGGAAAGAATTTATTAACCCTGAACCCTGCAGGTTGGGAGGGGGTTAACTAAGGGAGAAAGAAGAAGGTAAAACTGAAAATCTTATTTCAGAAACACCAGTAGAAAAGAAAACCAGACCAAGTTAAGCCACAACATGAGATGGAAAGCTACTAGAGTGAGAAAGAAGTGCAGAACTTAGACTGCTGGCAAAAACTGTGGCAGGCAGTCCTTTTGTAGAGATCACGTCCAACCTGCTTTATTAGAAGGAATTAGATCTACACAGCTTCATTACAACTACAGATAGCAACACACTACTGTAGGAAAAGCCTCCAAAATGAGCTATCCTAGGAATCTGCTAGCTGATTCCTAGGGATCACAGAGAGGGATCACTGCTAGCTGAAAGTTGCTGAACATTCCTCCCGCCAATACCAACAAGGAGAATGAGTGGGGTGGAACACAGAGCAAATCATTCTCCAGAGTGTATGTATGTCACCTGAGTAGCAGCAACTGCCCCAGCTTATAGCCACAATTGAAAGAGCCTCAGCAGATGGCAGAATCCACCTCAGTCATAGTAGTGCCACACATACCACAGAGATGGCCCACTCATCATACTGATGAGTATACACAGAGATGAAAACTTTTTGCCAGCAACAAGAGAAGCTGCCTGTGTCCTAGAAGCACTGCCTATGCCACAAAGGCAACATGCAGACAAATTTTCCCTAAGTGTAGGCCACCAATAAAGGCATACAGCCTTTAGGCCCACCTACACATGTGCCCCTGCCAGCTCAGGCAGTTGCCCTGCACCTAATACAGGCCACTCAGTGCCACTATGCTGGTCTACCACTATTGTGGGCCACCATGCCCCAGGTCCCCCCAAATCTATATGAGCAAGCTCACAGCAGTTTAGACAACTACATGCACACCAAACACACATTCAACAGGTGTGTACACAAGACTGCCTTCCCAATCAGGGAGAGGCCTAGCTGCTAGGCCACACAATTATGGATTGTTTCTTCTGACCCATCAGAAAGTTATTGGGTGCCCAGACACACAAAATAATGGAGGAAGCCTCCTAGATTTGTGTTACAGGTGGACTGTGGACAGGTGAGGATGCTACTTCCTTGCCCACAGAAACTTAGAGGTGAAGCTAAGGAGGTACAGGCAAATTACAAAGTATTCAAAAACCTGATGAAATACAAATCTGGAAGGCCCAATAAGAAATATCTCCATTTCAAATAACTTAAAACTCTTTATTGTGAGCAACTGATTTCACATTATCCTCTCATTATCCTCTCTATTGATTGAATAAGTTTTCCCCTATGATTCCATATTTTATTCCTTAATAGAATTTTATATATTGATTTGGAAGATGGCGTCTTGAAGCGTGACAGCATTCGCTGGGGCTCTGACTTTGACTGGGAAAAATCCACTGCATCAGCAATTTTCCAAGGTGCGTTCAGGGGAAACTATATTTGATTGTCTACTACTAGTTTGTGAAGCTTTTTAATAAGGAACTGAGTCTTAAGAGTTTTGTGAGAAGGGAAAAAGAAAAAAAAAATTTAAAAAAAAGAAACGGGGGTTTTCCCCCACCACGGGCTCATAAGCCTGCCACTGCAGACAGTCTGCCAGAAAGAGTTC
>PVKS010022518.1:0-33634 GCA_004027875.1 Aplodontia rufa | reverse complement strand
TCTCTCTCTCTGCTTCCTGGGTGCCGTGCCTCCCCCAAACCCTTCTGCCCTGATGTTCTGCCTCACCTTGGGCCCTGAGGAATGGAGCCTGCTGTCCACAGATTGAGACCTCTGAAACCGTGGGCCCCCAAATAAACTTTTCCTCCCCTGAGATTGTTCCAGTCAGGTGTCTTGGTCACAGCAGCTGACGAGCGCCCCCCCCCCCCTTCTGAATAGCCCTGGTCCTTCACCCTCTCTGGTGTTATTCTCACCCCAGCCCTGGGAATCCCTCTGCCGGCAAGTCGCCGTCTCAGAGCCTCTCTCTGAGGAAGTTGACCTAAGATGGACATAACCACAAGCTGGTGTTGGATAAATTTAGGGACCTGAAGAGAGGGACAGCAGGTACAGCGAAAGAAGAGAGGAGATGGGGCAGGCAGGAGAACAAGGATGAACCTGAGCAGAGCAGGGCTGATGGACTTCACACCAAGAAGGAATGGGCTCAGAGGTGGTGGGAAGTCCACCAGATCCTACTGTCAGAAAATCAAAAGTGAAGGATATCTGAAGGGCAGAGTGGTCCGTAGCCTCAGACTCCATGGAGAATTTCAACAAAATAAAAACACAAGAAAAATCGTCCTGGGATTAGCAACGGGATGCAGCTGATGACTTTAACCAGAGCAGTCCCCAGATCGATAAGGATGGAAGCAGATGTCACTAACGTGAGCAGTGAGAGGGAGGAGAGGTCATGGGAAGGGGCTTAGGTCATTTCCGGAAGAAGTGAAAGCAAGAAAAAAGATGGCACGGCAGCAGAGGCTGTTCATTTGATCACCACCTTCAGATGGGGACGGCTTGAGCACAGACCCGGAGAATTTTCCAGCCAGAAGGCTGCAGCCATTCACAGTCCCCAGAGGCATCTCCATGTCTGCCCGTGTGGGTTTTTCTTGTGCCAAAAGTAAAATTAATAATCCCAACCACTTAAACAAGAGAGATCCATTATTTTGAGCTGAGGGGACACGGGTGTCTACAGGAATGCCCTACACAGGGGTACAAAAGGGGAAGCAGCTGGTGACAGCCTGAGCAGACTGCTGGGGTCTGCTTGGAGACCCCCTCCCTTTTGGTCATTGTTGTGGACCTTGTTTATCTGTCATTTAGCCTTGGAGGGTCGCCCAGAAAGAAGCTCGGATGGTATTGTTCTTCCAGGGAGGTAACATATGGAACAGTTGTCCCCTGACTGAGGAACTCCCAACTTGTGCCGGCTTGGGTCTGGTTTAGAGTTTGTGTAGAACTGGAAGACAGCCACTTGCTCATTAGCCAGTGCACACACATGATGCACTTGCTCCTGCAATGCCAGGAGGCAAGAAGTGGGTGTCAAAGCCAGCAACAGGCCAGAGGCAAAGTCTGGGGTTGGAATAGAAAGCCGGAGCCCAGGCCCTGGTGGACTCAGGCAGACTGAGCGTGAATGCTGCCCTAAACGCTCTATCAGTTGCAATAATTAAGACCTGACTTAAATGCCTGTGGTTTCTTAAGTGTCATAAAAGAAGTCTAATAGAATGTGAGTCAGGATTGCTGTTGCAGATTTTCATCACAAAATCCAGTGCTTCTCTTTCTTTTCTGACATTTTTATCTCTATTCTCAAAGTATTGGAAGAACTTCAGCCATTATATCTGCATTCCAGGCAGGAATGAGAACAAAAAGAGGGGATAAAAGGACTCACCCCTCAATTTTAAGGATACAATAAAAAAACAATCCTGGCCTAGAGAAGTGGCTCAGTGGTAGAGCACTTGCCTGGCATGCATGAGGACCCGGGTTCAATCCCCAGCACCACATACACAACTAAGTGTCAGAAAAACAAAATCCAGATGAAAAAAAACAAAATAAAAAAAAATGACCCTTATGCTACAGATCAGACAGAATTGAATCATATAGCCACATCTAACCACAAGGCGACTGGGAAATGGACTCTTTTATCTGAGTGCATTGGCAAGCCAAATAAAAGAAGGTTCTGTTAGTAATGAGGAAGGAGAATAAACAGTAGGATGATGAACTAGCAATTTCTCTGATAACCTGTGACCTCAGAAAATTTCCTTGAGCCCTCTGGGCCTTGGTTTCCTAACCTACAAAATGGTGATAATGGTCCTTTAGTGCTGTAGCTGCCAATTGGTATCATCAATTTCCTACAGAACTCAAGACCATTTACATGAGACAATTGGGAGTGGTGGGGTCTGGGAGTGACCAGATCTGCAGGCTGTCTAGTAAGGGCAGTCGCAATCCAACTCCAGCAACCTGTGAAGATCAAATGTTTTCAAAAGGAACTGAAAATAAGGATTATGTATATGTACAACATCTCTCATTTTAAATTTTACAATAATTTGCTTTTTAAAAAAAAATCTGAGTTGGATACAGTAGTGCACACCTGTAATCCCACTGACCTAGAAGGCTAAGACAGAAGTATCACAAGTTCAAAGCCAGCCTCAGCAACTTAGCAAGGCCCTAAGCAACTTAGCCAGACCCTATCACAAAATGAGAAATAAAAAGGGCTGGGGATGTGGCTCAGTGATGAAGTGCCCTGGTACCAAAAATAAATAAAATAAAATAAAATAAAAATAACCTTTCAGTTTCAAGCTACACACATGCACAGCACACAGGGACTCTTGGCTAAATGTGGCCCTGGGGTACTGGCCGTTCTGGCCTCAAAACAAAGATACCATGTTGGTTCTTTGCCTTTTCCCAATTCATCCTCGTTTCCTTTTGGTGTGCCCCATATCCCTTCTCTGGTGACAAAGGCCTGGTGGGTGAAGGGCGGTGTGGACACAGCATTGGAAAGTTTATACTGACCTGATCTGGGTTTGTGTGTGCGAGCTTGCAGATCACTACTGCATCCCTTGCTTCTATGAACGTGGAGCACACAGACAACCAAATACGCACCGTGGAGAACACACAATGGCCTGTGCATTTCATCCTTTAAGCAAACAATTGGAACAAGTCAACATAATTTGGATTGGAGACATGGATGTCTGGCCACAATGCAAGCATGAGCCCCAACCGTGTGACTTGACGGGGAAAACTGAAGGTGTGTGCTCACGCCAGCTTCCTCTGCACACTCCACGATCACTTCTGCAGATCAAAAGCCATCTGGACTCAAGCTCTCTGACATGCTTAGTCAGTTCCACTTGCCCATGAAACCTGAGTTTTGTGCTCAGATTGTCCCTCCTTGGTCAGCCTAACAGACCAGCAGGGGATCCTCTTTGGGCTGGCCTCTGTACACTTTTCCCACGGGTAGTTTTGAAAACTCTGCTGCTTCTAACACCAAGACATCTCCACTTCAAGATCCAGCACAGCTCAGCCTCCCAGGAGCCCCTGCTTCGCCGTACAAAGTGATTTCAATGTGTAATCCACCGTCAATGGGACTACACGGTTGTATCATGACACTTGGGTCAGATGTACCTCAGCCCAGAAGCAGCCTGGGTTATTTCAGGGGCTAAGCAGAATGCTAAGTTCACGCTGTTCTTACCCATTCAACTCCAGGGCCTCTAAATCCTTTCCCTTCATTTTCCAATGCACATTTTCCAGTTTTTATTCACTTTTTCCTTTCTGTGTTCTGACTAGGTCTTCTCCTCCCTTTTATAGATGACATACTCATCTGAGATTCAACATATCACTCTAAATGTTGTCACACCAAACCATGTGTTGAATTCAGATGCTGCCCAAACCTTGGGAAACATCAACACTCAAAACCCATCTGTTAATGCTCCTCTGGGCCAATGGGCCCATGTTTCTCAGGCTCCTGCCTTTAACCTCCCTCTCTTACTCAATTTGTATGGAGCAGTTTTTGCAGCTGATGGACTCAGGGTAGTTTGTAATGATGCCAATTTTACTCAGGGCTCTTTATCTTGCTCAGATAAGGTTGGCCCTTGTCCACAGGTCTCATAAAGTAATGCCCATGAGATATGTGTCTGTGAGTCATGACACTGCTACAAAACTGTGCACGTTCAAAAGTATCTTAAGCATAATGCATTCTCCGCAGCCAGCATGGTTCCAGGACAAACAGCATTGGATATTCCAGGCAGGTTGTGTGAGTTGGCAGCTGGAAAACTCTAGCAAGTTTGGATTTTGCTAGTGGCATCTGCTCTAATGAAATCAGAGTAATCATTTCAATATATAAATCAGATCAGGCCTCTCTCCTCTACTTAAATCTTCAAGAGCTTCCCATGCTCTAATAGGAGAAACCCAAGCTCCTCGTGCTGATTAAATCCTGTGTGGTAGCCCTGGGCCGTGTCATCAGCCTCCATCCTGTGCCATGTCTCCATGCCTGGCTCCACTCTAGCCGGAGGCCCTCTGCACTCTGCCTTGAATGCTCCAAGCTCACCCGCACCTCCTGCCCTTTACTCTGCTATTCCCGCTGCCTAGTGGGCTCTTGTCCTAAATCACACATGACTACTGCACTGTCCCCTCCTAAGAAACTCCTTCCTCCCCCTAGAGTGGTTCCTTGGTCATTCTCTTGCTCACCACTGTGAATTCCCTGCGAAAGCTTCTCAGGTCCCTGAGGCTTCTGCTCCTGTGTTATGTCTGCTGGCCTCTACCCTGCTGGACGGAAGCCCCCTGGTGCAGGCGTCGTGGTGTCTTGCATGCTGCTCATCCCCCAGAATCCAGCACTATGCCTGCTCAAGGTGAGTGTTCCCTGAGCACTTGCGGACGGGTCATTGGAAGAAAGCAAGAGGGCAAGTGAGAAAGGAAGGTGCAGTCAGGAGGCAGTGGACAGCATACTTGCAGCCTGCAAGTCCCTTCTTCCAGCCTGGCCAAGGACACTGTGCCCATGCCCAGTCCCACCCATAGATAAAGTTGCTCCAAAGGCACACAGAGGGCACATCTTGCCCTCTGCTCCATCACTCCTTGAGCCAGACTGGCCTCCTCTGGCACAGGTGGTGGAGCAGAGGTGCAAGGAGCCGGCTGCATCCATCACTCAGAGAGAAGAGCCACAAATTCTGAGGTCTCTGTCTGCACCTGTCAGGCTCAAGGGTAAACCTGCCACGCCGTGGTGCAGAGCCACTCCTCCCTGCTGACAGCTGTGCTGGCTCAGGGACTCTCCTGGTGACAAATCTGTTGTCTGCTCAGCAGCATCCACTGACCGAGGCTGGGGCCAGGGCCGGAGGCTGCTGGAGTGGGAGAAATTTACAGCCAAGTTCTTCTTGGGTAAACTTTGCTGGAGACAAGACAGGGAAATCCTCAGCCAGGAGGGTGTCACCCATCTCGCCCACATGGGCTGAGACTCTCCTGGGCAGGGTCATGGTCATGTCCCAGATCCCCCATCCTCTCCCCAACCAAGACCTGAACACCCATGGCTCCTCATGCCTAGAAGGGTTGGCTACTTCTGTTCTATTTGACCTCGCGTGGTGGGGTTAAGAGCACCCACGTTGCAGTCAGACAGAGCCGATTTGAATTCTGGTTCCTTTCTATACCCTCCACGTGGCCCTGGCACATTGCAGCTCCACCTCCTCTGTAGATGGGCTAACAAGAGGGTGCTTATGCAACACCTGGTAGGAAGCAGACACTCGGAAATGCCACATGTTGCTGTCACTGTCCAAATGCTGTTGTCATCGCCACTACTGTTGTGTCACCATCTATTTTCTCAACTCAAAATGCATTGGCCAGGGGGGCTGGATCGGTGGCTCAGCAGTTACAGCATGTGCAAGTACACGGGTTCAGAACCCAGCACCACGTACACAACTAAGGGTCAGAGCAACGAAAGCCATGTGAAAAACTCAATAAAAATTAATTCTCTCTGTCTCTCTTCTCTCTCTTTCTTCTTCTTCTTCTTCTTCTCTCTCTCTCTCTCTCTCTCTTTCTCTCTCACTCACACTGTCCCTCTCTCTTTTAAAAAAATGCATTGGCCAGGAGGGGGTGGTACAGTCACCTTTGATGTTGCAGGAGGGGAAACTGAGGCCAAGATTCAGGACTCCTCTTCCTCAGCCACAGGCTCCTGTACCAGAGTCTGCTTTGCAGGAAGCTGACAGAGGAGCAGCTGTGTTCCTGGAGGAGTCTCTGAGTCCCAGCAGCAGCCCTGGGGCAGCATCTGAAGTCCTCAGGAGCACACAGACCTCAAAATACAGAAAATGGACTGGAGCGGTGGCTCAGCAGTTATGGCACTTGCCTAGCATGCACGAGGATATGGATTCAAACCCCAGCACCACGTACACAACGAAGTGTCAGAGCAATGAAAACCACATGAAAAACTAAATGAAATTGATTCTCTCTCTCTCCTCTCTCACAGTCCCTCTCTCTTTTTTAGAATTTTATTTATTTCATTTTTTTAAAAGAGAGGGGGAGCAAGTGAGAGAAAGAGAGAATCAATTTTATTTATTTATTTCATCTGCCCTTTGTTTCTCCAACTCTTAGTTGTGTTTGTGGTGCTTGGGTTTGAACCTGGGTCCTCATGCATGCCAGGCAAGCACTCCAACTGTTGAGCCACTGCTCCAGCCTCCTTTCTCTTTTTGAAACAAAAAACAACCCACAGTAGAGAAAAGGACCCCTTTTCTGCACCCTGCACCGCCCTCCTCCAGGATTCACCCCGCACCTGGAGGCCCTGAGGCCAGGCTTGGTCTCCCCCACCGTTTCCACATATCTCCCCCGACCTGGGCCACCTCAGCCCCCATACACACCCCCTGACCCTCACAGCTGAGCCAGGCCTTTTGCTCAGCCCAACCCGCCTTCTTCCATCCTCTCCAGACCACCTGCACTTTTCAAGACCCCCCTCTCCTGTCTCCACCCTCAATGCCCTGCCTTAGGACCTCACTAAGTAACAGCTGGCCACTTAACCAAGTGATGGTAACTGCCCAGCCCAGGCAGCAAGGATTTATCTTCAGGGGCTCCCAGAGTCACAGCTTTAGTCAAAGGAGTGGCCCTAAGGATGGAATTCCAGCTCAGTGGCAGGGCAGGCAATGGGATTAGGGCACAGACAGATTTTCAGGGCCATTAATCTCATGGTTGCCAGAGTCACCTCCTTGGTTAAGCATATAGCCTTGAACATCATCTCCTACGGCTGGACCAGGGTGACTTGGCCAAAGGGTTTTCTCTGCTTCTCTCTCCCCTCACCAGGCTGGATTCTCTCCTAGTTGGCATTCTCTGTTCCCTGCAGTCCCAGCCTGGTAGCTTTGATGAGGACATAGCACCCTCCAAAGACTCCAGGGCTGGACCCCAGCCCTGGCCATGAACAGGCAGGACACTGGCGCACTTTCACACAACAGGTTCAATCTGCAGTGTGGAGAAACTTGTGATCGTCCCCAGCTGCCACCAATCCCTGCCCCGTGCCCCACGCTCCTTACAGAGTGGACATAGGTTCCTCCCAGTACAGGACAGGCCACACGGAGCTGTTTCTGAGCTGTGTCTCCCATCAAGAGCCCCTTCGTTTAGAAGACCCAAGAGAGGTCAGTCGGTTCACCTGCCCACCTCCCGCTCAGCCTGGCTCCACACACTCTGGCCCCAGCAGGGTCCTGAAGAATCCTCCCCTGTCATCCATGCTTTGATGGAGAATCTACGACCACTCCATTGCAGGAAGCTCCATCCATCCTTCTCTTCCCCTGGCCCTCGGAACAGCCCAGGATGGGGCAGCAGGCTCTCCTCACTCGGCACCCCAGCTTCTATCCAAGCCCCCTGGGCCACTTTCCAGCCAGTCCCCCTCCACACAGAGAGAGAGAGAGAGAGAGAGAGAGAAAGGGAGGGAGACATGCATTGGGCCCTCTGTGACCACACCCTATGAAGGCAACAGGAGAGCCACCAGGGCCCCTCCCTTCCCCTCTCCCAACTCTCTGTCTGCACCATATCACCTTAACTTTCTTATTTTCTCCCTTCCCTATCGCCTACCTCCACCCCTAGGAGCTCCCCATCACTCCCTGTCCCCTGGGTCAGCTCCCCTCCCCAATGCAGCACTTTCTGGTAGCTATGGAACTGCCATGCTGGGCCCTGAGTACAGGTGACTCTGCCAAGCCTATTTTTCTGTTTTTCCAGTTGGGGAGCAGGGAGCCCTCTCAGAGAGGTACTTTAGAGCTGGGTGGAGCTGGCCCCAAGCTGTGAAGGCCTGGGTCACCCTCCTGATAGGGAAAAGCAAGAGACATGGGGACAAGCCCAGAGCCTACCCTGGCAGCCCCATGTGGCTTAGCACAAGTCTCTGTCTCTCCAGGAACCCATTTCCTTCTATGTAGAGAACTCCAATCCTGTAAGCCTATTTAGAGGTTTGAAATCATTTCTTGGGGCTCCTGCCGTGTGCCAGGCCCTGTGATGGGCACTTGGACTATAGACACCCTCAAGCCACAGCCCTGCCCCTCTAGCACCCAATCTGTCCTGGGGGATGGGAGAGAGCCATGAAGTTCTGCACCCTCCCCACAGGACACGACTCGGTGATAGTTTTAACTGACACTTATTAAGAACCTAGGCACCATTCTTTCTGGGTTTTTCTTCCCAATAAATATTTTAATGACATGTAATAATTATACATATTTTGGAGCACAGTGTGATCATCTGAAATAATGCATACAGTATGTAATGATCAAATGAGAGTTATTAGGATTTCCAACTCCTTAAACATTTATCATTTCTTCATGTTGGGAACATTTGAACTCCTCTCTTCTAGTTCTTGATAAAATACATGATAAATTATGGTGAACGAACACTAGAACGTGTGTAACCATATTTTGGCACCCTCCACCTCCCTGTCCTTTCCTCTAGTGACCTTATTCTGCTTTCTACTTCTATGGAGTCTTCTTTTTTTAGCTTCCACTGATGAGCAAGATCACTGGGTATTGCTGCCAGCATCATTCTAAGCCTTGGAACAACGTTACGAGTAAGGTCTTATGATTATCCCCATTTTACAGAAGAGGAAGCTAAGGTTCAGAGGGCTTAAGAACCAGCCAAGTGGCAGTCCAGCTGTGCCTCGGCGATCTAGCCTCCAGGATGGGCTCTGTACCTGTATGGGAAGGCTTTGTGACCATCTTCCTCCATAGGTAGCAGAGTTCCTTTGGAAACTGTCTGCCTCTGTGCTGAGGAGGGACAGAGGACCATGGAGGGGGGGCAAGAACCTGAGTGAGAGTCTCCTTCTGGAACCTCAGTCCTCCAGGGGAAGGGCGGAGCCTCTGCATTTGAAGGAGGCTCTTGCTGTTGCTTTGTGATGTTTGCAAAGGTTGCTCCCTGGTGCTGCAAAGTGTCAAAACAGTGTGACACCCTGATAATTGCTAAGCTTCCTAAGGTGCCTCCCAGGTGCTAGGCACTGGCCACGCCTCCCTGTGGCTTAGGTGTAGCAGAGCCAGAGCTGAGATCCAGGTCTCCCTGACCACAAAGCACACAATGTTACCCATTATACCCTGCATCTCCTCAGCAGCTCTCTCTCCCAAAATCCAGGCGACTGACTAGCTGCACACCCAGCAGAAGTACAAAGCAGGTTCATAGACCCAGGCCTCTGACCTGACCTCCATATCCATCAAAAACTGCCTTCGCAGGTGGGCAGACATTGGAACCAACGTGTAAAACAAGCACTCCATTGATAAAATGTTTAGTGCTATGTTATTCCATGGACCAAAAATTAATTTTCAAACCAGCCCACATTACAAAACATCAGAAATGTAGAGCATACTTTAAATATTAATGCCTAACTTTTCTTCCATTATTCATGAGATTATCCATGTTAGATGGTATAATGCATGAGTAACAGACCCAGAGATGCTTCTTTGGGTACTCACACACACGCAGATGTGCGCATTGGTGTATAGTTCAGACAATTAATCATGATAAAGTTTCATGAGCGTTTATTCTGCTCCAAGAACTATACTAAGTGCTTTACGTGCGCTATCTCATTAAGTCTCCTGAAAACCCAGAGAAGTTTATTATGCCCATTCCATAGAGGAAGAAATTGAGACAGGCCCCATAGGAAGTCAAAAACAGAGTGGAAACTGAGGCCAATGCTCTGCTCCTTGCCTTACATGCCAAAGCCTTATTTTAAAGGATTTAAAGTTTTGCTCTCATTTTAAACTCACAGAGGGTTCAAAAGAGTGAAGGCCAGGGAAGTCTCTCCAGAGGCAGTGCCAAAGGACAGCTTTGCCTCACCAAAATCTTTACCCCGTTTCACTCCCCCAAGCACTACTGTAACAAATTTAAAAAATCTTAACATTCTTCAACATGGTAAGTTATGTTTTCTCAATCTTGTATAACTTATAAGCAAGGCCATCTTTTTTGAACCAGGAATTGAACCCAGGGGTGCTTAACCATTGAGCCACACCCCCAGTCCTTTTTATTTATTTATTTATTTTTATTTTGAGACAATTTCTCGCTAAATTGCTTAGGGCCTCACTAGGTTGCCAAGGCTGGCCTTGAACTTGTGATCCTCCTGCTGCAGCCTCCCAAGTCACTGGTAATCCAGGCATGTGCCGCTGTACCCAGTGCAAAGACACCTTTTTAAAATTCTTGCTATTTGATCTGTCATGTGCAACGGGAGTTTAAATTGACTACTTTCCATGCACATGTAACTTCAACCCCAACTCCCCAGCCTTGCCCCTAATCTGCTTCCAATGAGGTGGTCACCCCAATCCCTCCCAGAAGGAGACTTGGAGCCTCCCTGTGGGGCTTCCACATAAGAAGCGTGCTGCCCAGGCAGAACCAGGTTAGAGATGCAACGGTGCGTTGACCTTAGCATGGAACATCTGAAGCCACGCCTAGGGATTTTCTGACACACAAAAAGAGCCTTGGAGAAGCCCCTCACCACGGGCACTTATACAGTGAACAGAAGCAGAGTTGTATGGGGCTTGGGGAAGGCCTCAGGCCAAGAGGTGTCACAACCACATTTGAAGGCAGGACATCCCCAGTGATGGCATGGATTGGGGGAACTGGGACAGTCCTTCTCACCCTGCATAACTTGGAGGGGAGGGAAGTGAGATTGGAGGAGCAGCTGAGGCTGCAAGAAGGCACTGGGCAGCTTTGATAGCACCCTTGGCCAGGCCTGTCCCTGGAAAATTCCAACTCCATTGTCTGGTTGGAGCAGTAGCAGGGGCACTTTTTGAAACTCCCCTGGAAAATCCAACTGAGAAACCAAGATTAAAATCCTGGGCTGGGGGTTAGAGCAGTGGCTTGGTGGTTAAGGCACTTCCTTGGCATACACAAGGACGCAGGTTCGAACCCCAGCACCACATACACAAAGAGTCAGAGTAACAAAAGCCACATGAAAAACTAAATAAAGTTGATTCTCCCTTTCTCTCTCACTGTCCCTCTCCCTTTAAAATAAAAAAAGGTGTTTTTTTTTTTTTAAAGAGAGAAGGACAGTGAGAGAGAGAGAGAGAAAATCAATTTTTATTGAGTTTTTCACATGGCTTCCATTGCTCTGACACTTGGTTGTGTACATGGGTGCCGAGGTTTGAACCTGTGTACTCGCGCATGCCGGGCAAGCGCTGTAACCACCGAGCCACCACTCCAGCCCCCAAAAAAGATAGTTTAAAAAAATAAAATAAAATATTGGGCTGGCAGAATGATATGGATCTGCCAAGAACAAGAAGGGACTCAGTCCCTGAGTCCACAGTTGGAGGAAGCAATGGAGGCTTAACTCAGAAGCTGTGCCTAGGCTCTGTGCTGAGGACAGGGTAAAATGCTGACTTAGGCTTAGAGTTGGATGGGCAACGTAGACATCAGTCACATAACCTGTGAGCATGAGTGCAAATGTGCACAGCTGTGTGTGTGTGTGTGTGTGTGTGTGTGTATGCACGTGCACCAACACACAAATGGGGTGAAGGCTCAAGAGGAAAGAACAAGGAGCTCTGTGAGTCTTGGTGTGGTTTAGAAGATCAGAGAAGATTCTGTGAGAGGGTAGAACAAGAATGTTGCAGGCAGAGGGAACAGGCTGGGCACAGGCCCAGAGCCGGGCGGAAGCTTAGCACGCGCCTTTGAAGGACTGAAGGAAAGAAGACTGGAATCCAGAGCGGAGGCTGAGGAGAAGGTGGAGCCGCTCCGGCAGGCCTGGGGGAGACACAGCCAGGGTTTTAGGCGGAGGACTGATAGGATCAGGTTTGCTTCTGCTATTGCACAGTTTTTAATTGAAATAAAATTCACATCATGAAGTTTGGCATTTTAAACTACTTAAAAATGTCTTGATCGGTGCTTTTTATATCCACACCGTGTAACCATCATCACTACCTAATTCCAGAACATTCCATCACTCCCCCAATTAAACCCCTACCTGTTAACAGTCACTCCCAATTCCCCTGTCCCCTCAGCCCAATTCCGGGCATCCCATATGAACGGAAGTCTCCCTCAGGTAGAGTGTGGCATCTCTTTCTAAATACATTGTGGTGTGCAGTGGTACTTTATTTCTTTTCATAATCGAATAGTAGCCTGCTGTGTAGGTACACCACATTGTGTTTATCCTTTCATGGGGTGATGGACATTTGGGTGGTTTCCACTTTCGGGCTATTATAAGTAATGCTGCTATGAACATTCCAGTGCACGCTTTTGTGGAAACATATGTTTTCAGTTTTCTTGGATACACACCTCAGAGCGGAATGGTTGGATCGTGTGGCAGTTCTATGTTTAACTTTCTGAGGAACTGCCACACTGCTCTCCACATCGGCTGCACCGTTTTATGGCAATGCATGAGGGCTCCAGCTTCTCCACTTCCTTGCCAACACTTGTTACTTTCCAATTTTATAAAACCGTCCTAGTGGGTGTAAACTGGTATCTCATTTTTATTTTTATTTTCCTTTCCCTAATGACTAATGATGTTGAGCATTTTTTTTCATGTGCTTATTGGCCACGTGTATGTCTTTTTTGAGAAGTGTCTGTTTGAATCCTTTGCCCATTTTTTAATTGGGTTGTATGTCTTTTTCTTGTTGGGTTGTAACTGTTCTTTATATATTCTGGATACTAGACATGCAAATAACTTCTCCCATTTTTTTAGGTTGTGTACTCATTCTTTTGATAGCGTCCCTGGATGCATAGACATTTTTTAATTTGTTGAAGTCCAGTTTATCTACTTTTTCTCTTGTTACTTTTGCTTTTATTGTCATATTTGAGACATTTGTCTGAGAGAAGATCACCAAAGATTCACACCTTTGCTTCCTTCTAAGAAATATATAGTTTTAGCTTTTATAATTAGGTCTTTGATCTATTTTGAGTCATTTTTTTATGTGGTGTGAGGTAGGGATCCAAATTTGTTCTTTTGCATGTGGATAATCAGTTGTCCCAGCATCATTAATTGAAAAGACTGTCCTTTCTCCATCTTGGTATCTTGTCAAAATTCATACACATATGTGATTGATTCTGGGCTCTCACTTCTTTTCCATTGCTCTATATGTCTCTCCTAAGCCAGTACCACCTTGTTTTGATTATTATACATTTGTAGTAAGTTTTAAAAATCACAAACTACAAGTCCTCCAACTTTTTTTTTTGCAAGATCATTTTTGAATTCTTGGGATCCTTTCTATTTTCATAAAGATTTTAGGGCCATTTACTCTAAAAAAGCAACATTCATCACTTTCAGAGAATAACCTGCATTCATAATTTTTAGAGATATAGGTATGGCTATGCTCCTTGATGTTACTTTCAAAGTTGAAACACAAAGTCCCAACCCATGACTGCTGGAGGTTACAGATGTTGGATCCAGACTGTCTGGATTTGATTCCTACTTCTGTCACTTACTACAAATGTGATCTTGAGCAAAATACTGAACTGTTCTGTGCTTCAGGTCTCTTGTATATGACATGAAGGTAAATATTATACCCACCTGTATTAGTCCATTTTGTGTTACTATAATGAAGTACCTGAGGAGACTACTTATGAAGATAAGAGGTTTAGAGGTTTATTTAGCTCCCAGTTCTGGAAATTCAAGGGCATGGTGCCTGTATTAGCTCAGCTCTAGTGAGGGCCCTTTTGGCTGCATCACATCATGGCAGATGACAATGGCAGGAATATGTGTGAGAGGGAGAGATCACATCTTGAAACAGGAAGCAGAGAAAGAGAGAGAGAGAGAGAGAGGCTGGATGGGGCCAGTCTCAGGCTTTTACAACAACCCTCTCTTGAGAGCTAACCAGAATCCTATGAGAAATACTTCCATCCCTTCCAAGGGCACACATCCAATGGCCTAAAGACCTCCCATCAGACCCAACCAAGGGCACACACCCAACGACCTAAAGACCTCTTAATGGTTCCACATCACCTCCCAACATTGTCACCCTGGGGACCAAGCTCAAGGTTCATCAGATGAAACTTTGGGGACATGCACATCCAAACTATAGTGCTACCTCATGGGACTCTGTGAGGATGAGAGAATAGAGTACATGTGGAGTACTCAGGACTGTGCCTGGTCTTGGGATCACTCTGATACCAGATCCCAGGGAGTCTGGATCCATGACTCACCAATGACTTGATGACACTCTTTTACAAACCTGGAATGTCTGAACCCTTTGACTTTTCCCTCTCACAATTCTTTCTGCCCTGGGCTTTACATGATACCACGTGGTGAATGATCAACACTGTTAGCTACTACTTTCATTTTTAAAGAACTCAAGGAAAACACGTACATAGTGTTTATTCTATGTCAGGCATGGTTCTAAGAACTTTACTGTATTTACTAAATCTTTATAAAAGCCTACTGAGAAGTCACTATTATTATCCCTTTTTATAGATGAGGAAACAGAGGCACACAATATCACGCAGCAAAGAAACAGAGGCACCAGGATTCAAACCCAGGGAGTCTGGCCCCAGCCAGTACCTGTGTTTATAACATCTGCATAATGTGGGACTCTAATTCAAGATGGGGCATAGCACAGAAACTGCTGGACTGAGCTGCCTCCTCTCTGAGTGTCTGTGGATGCACGGTGCACTGCCTGACCCCTCTCGGGGGCCATACTGTTTTCTTCCTCAGCCTGCTTTCTGCCTAGATGCTCTAAAGAAGCAAGAGCCACTCCTGAAAGTGTGGGGCCACTTCACCTAACTGTGCTGAGTGGTCATACCAGTACCCAGGAGTTACGGAGGGAGGAAGGGGAGACAGAGGAGGAGAAAGAGGTGGAAGGGGTGGGGTACGATGGCTGTGTGAGAGACACTCAGGACAGACAACCAAACTGTCTGAAGTCCCTTGAAATAAAACGGCTCCTGGCTCACGGTTGATTTGAGATTACTAGGGAGAATTTGGGGCCCTGCTGACATTTACCTCAATTTCAGGGCAGAAATTAGAAATTAAGAGGGACCAGAGAATGCAGCATGGGAAACAGTCCCTAACCTTTGCAAGCAATGCTTCATCACAGTAGAAACGGAAGTGCAAGCAGTCCCAGCACCTTGTGGCTCACCACCCACTTCTGTCCACGCGAGGGCTCCCCATCCCAGGAGCCCCAGATGTGCCCCGTCTGGCAAACACAGCCCAGGCAGTGGAGACCATTTCTTGCTGTGTGTTCACGACTATTCCTCAAGCCTGAAGGATCTGGGGGTGGAGATGCCTGTGTTCCTCAGACTCCAGCAAGTGGGGAAGACACTGTAGACCCGGTCACCTCCAGCTCCACCCTTCCACTCTGATTGACTTTCTCCTCTCCTCCTTCACCAAAAACTCCAAGATACTTCTTTCCCCTTCCTCTTTATCATTTCAGAAAGCAAAGCGGTGGTGGTGGGTAGCATTTGCCAAGCTGATAGCAATTCTGGGTGCTAATAAAGTGTCAATTAAGATTGATTGTGCAGCCCAGAGCTCTGGGAGGTTGGTGGTTTATGCTAATGTTTTAAAAGTCTATTTCATATGCCTTTATGTTGAGGCATTTCATTAGGTTTATTAAGAGCCCAATTGATACATTTCTTGTTGACTCCAAATATTCCTGAGGTGATTAATTCTGAACAATGGGGTTAATTAGTCTACAGACTTTGGAACACTTCTCCAGGCGGAAGCTTAAGAAACCAGTTTCCAGGGAATGTAATCTCCAAAAGAATTACATTCCTTTCTTCCAAAGGAAAAGGGGAAAAATTCTCCCTAGGGAAGGGAGGATGGCTGAGATCTCACGGAGAGTTAAATGAGTGTTAAACTCTAACAAGTCCCTATGGGTTCAGGCTCCCCCTCTCTTCAATGCCCCTCCCCCCACCTTTTTCACTTTCCAAGTTAGTAGGTAAATAGCTTAAATTTAGGAGGTAAGTGTATTGGGGGACAGTATGTAAGGTCCCAGAGGAAGAGACCACTCTGTGGAGCAGAAAACAGGGTTGCTCTTTCCTGTCCCCTAGACAGGACTCACCCCCACCCCAGCAGAGTCTTCTGCCTCTGGGGCCTCATTCCTTCATCCATAAAATGGGGACAATGACATCTGCCCTTCCCTGCCACCCCATGCTTCTGTGAGTGTGAGACGAGATCACACGTGTGAAAGTCCTTTGAGAATAAAGCCTTTTTCTTTTCTTTTTTTAACCTTTAAGAGGTTAAAAAAAAAAGGACCCATTTTAGAAGTGGGCTTTTTTAAACTCTTTTTTTATATTATTATTCCCTCATGAAAGGGTTTCTTCTTGTAGCTGGGATTTTTCATCTCGTGTTAAAGAGAGAGAGGGAGAGGGAGAGAGTTTTAAAAATAGCTATTTTAATGAAAAGAACAGCTCCCCTGAAGAATTGGGCAGCCCTTTCTGCCGGCTTTGCTGCCGAAACTCACGGTCCAAATTGATTTTTCCCCCTCTTCTTTAAAGGTAAGTGATGAAATACTGTGGGTTTGAAAGGGCTGACATTTTGGGTAGCAATTAAACTCAGCCCCATCTAGCCGAGCGGCAGCTGGTGGCGGGCCGCTCGTTATGGTGGAACGGAAGGCAGAGGATTACGCGGTGGGCAGAGCCGGCTCTCAGAAGAGCTCAGGCCGGCTGTCTGGAGCCAGGTAATTAGATTTAACAAGCTGGCCTGTCCCCCTCCTCCCCCACCCACTTGGGGCAGGGTGGCTGGGCCCCCAGGGACCCATCTCACACCTCCTTGCCTGGGAGGTGGCAGGCAAGTCAAGGATCCTGATCACCGTGGTGATGGACGTGGGAGATATTAATGTCGAGTTGCTAATGACCACACCAGAGGCGGCGATAGTTAAGAATTCAGGGCAAATGGAGATAGCAGGGCTGTCCAAATCATTAGAATCAGCCCAAGGGTAAGGCGCTTCTGACAGGTCAATGGGATGTGATTGGAAACGTGCATGGGCAGGAACAGGGCTGTGGCGTTGGACACGTGGTCCCCAACTCCTCCCTTATCAGGTGTCCTTGGAAGCACAGCTCTAGCAAGTCACGTTTCTAGTGTGCTCTTATTAGAAAAAGCTCTGCCCCAAACTCCTCCTCCCACAGGGATTTCTGATCTCTCTGTGGAGACCCAAGGACCAGGCTGGCCGGAGGGAATCACTTGTGCGCAGAGGGCATCTGTCTTTTGTCCTGATCTCCGAGTGAGTCTGACATGCAGCCAGGACTGGGAGCCTCCTATCCAGATGCAGGCTGATGGTCCAGCCCAGCATCCAGACCCAGGGATGTCTGTGCCATTGGCTGAAAGCACCCAGGGTCATCCAGTTATAAGACTCAGGGACTCAAGCTGTTTACCCACCGTTGTCTCTCAGTTACACTCACCATTTGAAAGCCATCAATGACTTCCTGGGGGCAGCAGATCAAATCCAGTGCTTCGGCTGAGCATTCAAGGCCTCTGGAATTGGAGGAAACTGGAGCCATGGATCCCAGCTCTGAGCTGCACCAAATTCCTTTTGCAATGCTGCTAGCCCTTTCTGAGTCTCAGAGTGCCCATGGGTAAGGAGGCTGGGTTGCCCAAGTTGAGCTCTCCAGCCCTTCTGCCTGAGATGCCAGAGGTACTGCAAGTCAGCTCCTGCAGCTCCCTCTGGTGTCAACTCACGCACTTTAACTCCTACCACTAGGGGGAGCCCCCTCCACCCACTCATCTCCCATTAGCCTTTGCCCTCTGCTGAAATGCCCTCCATCTCTGCTTGTTGAAATCTTGCGCACCCAACCCAGACCCACTGGGCAGAGTTCCTCACCAAAACCCTCAGGACATGCCCAATCAGAAGCCCTTCCTTGTCCTGGGCTCCACCATGCTAGCCAACTGTGAGGGCGAGTGAGAGAATTACAGAACTGGTAATTGCAGGGCACCTGGCTCTCCAAGTCAGCTATGCTCATGAGCAAGGAGTCACATATATCGCAGGTACCAGAACGGTGGAGCGCCACAAGGTCAACTCACCACACATCATGCAGTTTCGAACCATCAGGACCAAAACACAACTGGACATCAGACTCTCAGTCCAGGAACCCCCTCTCACTGCCCAGAAGGCGCCAGATTTTATTAACTGGTCTGCTTTGGGGCCTTCACATGTTGTGTCCTCCAATACGCACACACCCCACTCAACAAGAGCTCCCTAAGTCCCACCAGAATTCCTTAATTGTTGGATGTTATCACAGGTTTCTGAATCGCATTTAAGATCCCTTTACCACTCAAAAGTCATAGGAGAGGGGGCACTCCTGGGGGTAAATCTAGTATCCAGAAACTATACACATTTTATATTATTTTGTTAAAAATTTTGTATGGTTGTTCAAAAATTAAAATTAAAATTAAAAAAAAGGCATAGGGGACAATTAGATGCCTGGGTTATAAAGACTGTGGTCACCAACCCCATTACACCAGTCATTTCCCAGGAAATAAGAGCAATTGCGAACACAGCTCAACACCAGCCAGGACCAGAAGGAGGTGTGATTCCGATAAGGAGAGCAGAGTAGGGCCACACAAGTGAGGGCGTTAAGAAGATGTGGAAAAGGAGAGTTTGAGGAGGTGGGAGGGGGCCCGCCATGGATGGAGCCTCTACCATGTGCCAGATCCCTTACAGATGCACCCCCTTAATGTGTGTTCCCTGCCTTTAGAGGACCACACATCTGCTAGAATGGGGATACTACTCTGGAGGACTCCAGGAGATGGGTGGGAATGAGTGAAACGGCATTGCGGGGCGGCCTTTGAGATAATTAGAGGAATTAAGATGGCCAGTTTCAGGTCCCCTCCACCCCCAGCATCTGTTCAATGAACTGAGCACTCACACCAAACACTATGGAAGGAGGCTATTCTCATTTTCTTATTTCCTCCTAATATCTAGCCAGTGACGTGGCTGGAGCCCCGTCACCGTTCTCTCCACTTCTCTGCGTCGTCTCCACAGGGGTAGGTTCTAATGCTCAGAATCTTTTGTTTCCACGTCCCAGCCAGGTCCTTCTCCTCCACAAGGCTGCAGGAAATGCAAACCCTCCATTTCCCCAGAAGTGTTGGACTAGAAATATCTCTACTGACTCCTAAGGAATGTGTCATCTGATGGGAGATTAGGGAGAAGCATTGTGGGGTGCAGATCCATTCCCTGAAGCTGCCCGCTGCAGTGGTCCTGTTCTGCATCTGCCTGGAGGGCAAATGAGGAGCAGAAGGCTTGTAGGGGCCCAGCATGGCCACACTTCCAAGTTGCATCCTCCACCACTCAGAGACCAAGGTGATTCCTTGATCTCCATCTGCCCAGCTCTTGTTATTGCTCAGTTGGTTCCAAACCAGCTTGAGGGGCAGAGTATGATTAATTATCCCAAGCACCAAAAAGTAAATAAATAAATGCATTCTCTGTGTCCTTGTATCAAGGTGAGAAAATGAACAAAACTACAAGAAATGCCCTGTGCTGCTGAATAGGGTGGGATATGGTGGTGGGAGGCTTAGATGGATGCATAACTATTAATCTCAGCTATTTGGGAGGCTGAGGCAGGAGGATTGCAAGTTCAAGGCCAACTTGAGCAACTTAGTGATACCATGTCTCAAAAACAAACAAACAAACAGGACTGGGATGCAGCTAAGTGACAGAGCCCTTGCCTAGCACCTCTGAGGCCAAGGATTCAATCCCTAGTACTTGAAAATCCCTAGTACTTGAAAAACCCTTGCCCTGGGCTCCTGGTTCAGCTGTCTTGAAAAAAAAAAAAGGCGGGAGGTAAGGAGATTGGAAAGAGGATGACATAGGATAGGAATATTAACGAGTGGGATGGGATGCAATGGGGGAATCAGCTGAATGGCAGAGAGGTCCTTCTGTGCAAGGTTAAGTTCTCATCTCAGCAGCCCATATCTCCAGCCAGCCTGGCTGCAGCCAGGCAGCCCCTTCCTCAATTGCTCAGCAGGTGCCAGGGCCAGGAGAGATGGAAGGATGCGGATGGCTCTTCAGGAGGCTGGCACTGGTCCCAAGCAATCTGTTCCCAACTTCCTTCTGCGTAGGTGGTGGCGGCACGTCCCCAGCCAGCCCCCGCGCCTCTCACCCGCCGTCAACGCGCCCTCACTCTCTCCTTGTGTGTGTTGTCAAATCTTCCCAATATAGCAGCCTGGAGTCTGTCAACAGTTCTGTTCCCTGCCCACTTTCCCTCCCAAAAGGATGCCGAGACGGCTGCCCCCTCCCCTCGATGGATGCATCTCCCTTCAGGCCTCCACCACAGTGCTGGCAGGTGGAGACCCCTGCCACCTTCCCGGAGGAAATGTGTCTGGAGAAGCCATTCCAGCTTCCGGGATCTGGGTTTCCTCGCACAGGATGGGACCTATGCCAAGATGTGTTTGAGTGACATTAGGAAGAGGAATCCAGGGAACGTGAAGATTGATCAGATGTAGGGGTGAGGGAGTAGATGTTGAAGGTGATGCTCAAATTTCTGTCTTGAATGATTCAGGGACAGTGCCATTCTCCAAGATGGAAGGCCCCAGAGAAGGAGCAGTTTGGGGGATGGAGAAAGAGAAGAGTTGATAGCTTGAGCTCTACAGAATCTGAGATGGTTGTGGGCTTCTGTTGGGGATGTCCCGAATACAGATGCTGACTGGGTGCTTAGCAGAAAGCTCTGGGTATGCAAGAAGGTGCCAGGAGGTAAACAATGACCATCCACAGGAATAGTCAATACACTCCCATTTGCTCACGGGGAATCATCAATAAGCAACCCCAAGGACTCACTTCACAGAATTCTTTTGTGCATCCCACAGGGGATGCAAGGCCTGGATCCTGTGCTGCCTTCTGGATGGGTCTTCACCTCCCTGTGCCTGACCCATCAGCTGGCTTCTCTTCCCCTATTCCATCTATCTCTGTCCTGCCCTCTAGGGAACAGAGAGTAGTCTAGACTGGCGATCGGAAGCCCTGGATCCCAGTCCCAGCTCCACGGACTAACTTCAGAAACCTCAACAGGTCATTTCTATCTCAGCCTTTGTCCCCTCAGTTGTAAAATGAAACCGAAAACTATCAGAGCCAAACAAGGAAGTACATGCAAATGCTTCACACAGGTAAGAAATCAGGGGAAGCTGCCCAAAGGTCTAGCCAGGCTGCCTCAGTCCTGTCTCTTTGCCCTCTACCCTCTGCCAGACCCAGTAGATCCTGCACCCAGATGTGTATGGTGCCACTCCCCTCTCCCACCCTGATCGCCTCCTCTAGGGGACTCCAGGACATGGCTTGGGTGTCCTCCACAACACCCCTGCCATTTGTGATTCACCAGATGACCCTGCAGGTCAGAAGACACCGCTAATAATGCTCAAATGGTGACATTTATTGCAGCACCAGGTAGCCCCTGCTTAGCTTTCAGGGCTATCGGGAAATGTCAGGCACAGAGTGAGTCACTCTTTACAATGCGTCTCAGGCGGAACGTTTGCAATGATCTCCTGTTTGCTGATCCTAATTGAAGCCTCTGAAGTGAGTAGACCCCTCTCCTGATTTACCCTCCAGCACAGACACTATGTCATAATGACCCCTTGGTCAGGCCCACCTGAGAGTCCACCTTCACCAAGGCAACTAGGGGAGAGGAGAGTTTAAGGTGGAGAAGCAAGCTGCAGTCCGCTTGGGATCCAGGGCGGGTGAGGGAGGCTGCTCCCCTGAACCCTGGAAGTCTGAAATCCGAGATGCAAGCTGGAGCCTTTGCATTGAAGGGAAGTGTCGTGTTTGTCCTGGGTCTGTGCAGATGTGTGTTGTGTCTGCTACCCTCGGCGAGTGAACCCTGCCCCACACCAGCATGCAGTCCTTGCTGACAGTGGACCACTGCGGCCAGCAGAGGAGGGCATAACTAAGCCGTCCTCCCCTGCAGGTCATCTAGTCAGCCAGGAGTTGCCTTGGCTAGAGAAATGGCCATGGTTCCTGTCCATGAAGGAGCCAATCTACAGGAGGAGAGGATAAACCCAAACTGACACACAGAGAGAGGAGGGAGATGATTACTGTTGTCCCTGCAATCCAGGCCTGTGAGCCAGTAAAGTCTTCTTTTTGTCTTCGTTGATTTGAATCGAGTCTCTGTCACTTGCAACCAGCATCCTATGCCACCATTACTGATGTGTTCTCTTCGTCAGCCTTCTGGAGACAATTCCCACATTTTTGCTGTCTAATCCAACCCAGCCCAGAGGGTGTGGCCTGGAGATTTGACCTGGTCACCACCCTCACCCAGGGTCCCTCTGCCAACAGGTGCAGCACCCCCTGCCCTATCTGCAGCCCCTTGTAGTTCACGCTCTGCTGCCCTGTGCTGCCTCCCACTGGCCATAGGCAGTCACTGCATCTGACTCCTGAGTTGGGGACTTCACCACCAGGTCCAGAATGAAGCAGCAGAGACCTCATGTCTGAACAGAGGCAGACCTCCAGTCCCACAACTCTCAACTCCCAATAGGAAACGACTCTGTAAAGGGGCGCTCAAAACAATCTTCCCTGTTCATGTGGGCTAAGAATATTCCTGTCTTCCTGAGGGCCAGGGCGATGGAGTTCACCACAGAGGTTTCCTTCCCTGTAAGAACTTCCAGGCAAGTTTCTGAGGAGGCCAGAGTAGTGGAGCCTAAAGTCAGAGCCCTGAGGAGGAGGCTTGAGGCGTCTGATAGAGAAACGGAGTCACGCAAACACAGGAACTATGGGACACTATCGTGATTCTGGGTGCAAGAGAGCCCTCAAAGGAGCAGAATTGAACCCCCAGAGAACAGCACAATCTCTCTGGGCCCATACTACCCACTGGGATGGGTGGGTAGAATCATTCCTGTGTTCACAGTTTACAAAACACTTTAGCACATATCCCACATGATTTCACACCACCTGATAAGGTAATTGCTATTGTCTTGAGTTTGTTTTCTCTCTCTCTCTCTCTCTCTCTCTCTCTCAAGGAAATAGAGCTTCTGAGAGATCTGGTGGCTTGGCTGAGGCAAGCTCTTCAGAAACATCAGTGCCTGAATCCAAGCCCAAAACCAACTGCAAGCCTAGGGCCTTCTGCTTACTGAGATTACCTCCACAGGGGTAGGGTTGTGTTCTGCGCTGATCTGGCCATACAAAGCGCAAACCCAGACTCCCCTGGAGTCAAGGAACCAACGTTGAAATTTTTGATCCTGCATGCAAGTTGCATGTTTTGCATGTCAGTGCAGGTGTCTGACTACAGAGTCCTCATTATGGGTGTCTCTCACGGGGTGTTTTAAACGCCATAAATTAGGGGCTAAAGCAGTAGCTCAGCATTTGGAGCACTTGCCTGACATGTGCAAGGGCCTGGGTTCAAACTCCAGCACCACATACACAACTAAGTGTTGGAGAAACAAAGGCCAGATGAAAAAAATAAATAAAATTGATTCTCTCTTTCTCTCTCTCCCTCTCTCATTAAAAAAAAGGCCAGAAATTAGTCTGTAAATCACCTAAAGGAGGGCTTTACCGTAGTGCATCAGTTATAATGGCTGCAAAACTTGGCACATATATATTTCCAAATGCAATTCTCCCATAATATTTGCTTTGATTTTTGTGGTTTCCTGGTAAAAGTCAACTCCAAGAGATCTACCCTAGAGCCTCATTTCATTGTTTTAACCATAGGAGAGAAGACACTGTGGACTCATCTCCAAAGCAAGATGATTGCTTAAATTTTTTTTTCCTTGGGTGAGAAGCTGAGGCTCAGAGAAATTAATCATTCATTTTAGATCACATGGATAATACATGGTAGAAGCAGAATGTAAACTTAGGTCTGTCTGATTCCAAAGTCCTCGTTTGATCTTCAGCTTTTGGGAGACTTGTAGGGGCAACTGAGGAGGCAGAGTTCAGTCTGGTTGCTTTGCACTGGTCCGGGTTGGGAGACAGTGTGGTGTGCTGGTGGAGAGGTTTACCATTCCAGGGCAGATCCCGGCTCTATTCAGGAACTCAGCCTATAGGCCTGACTGATGAGTTGAATTGCTGAAAGAATTTTGGCTTGAGCAAAGAGGTGAGCAATGCCTTTTCTGAAATGAGAAGACTAATGAAGAAACTCATATGGGGGAGAGGAGAATCAAGGGTCTTTTTGGGGCCTTTGACCATGTGGTTTGATGTCCAACAGAAAAGTGTGGATGTGTTCCTGGGTAAACACATCTGATCTCAGTGACACAGGCAGGACCAGAGATGTCAGCCTAGAGGTGATTCTTAAACTGGAAGGTTAGACATTTCCCAGGGAAGACTGAGTACAGGGGAAGAGATCCAGGCCCCAACCCCTGGGCTCTGCAACATTTGAAGATGCAAGGGAGGAGGGAGGACCAGCAAGATGGAACATGGAATCTGGGATGTGCAGAGAAGATGAGATGTCCAGAAGGAAAGAGAGGACACTTCTGCTCGGGGTCCATGAGAGGCTAAGTGAGAGAAGGTCCAGGAGCGGTCAGTGCCATCTACCAATGACCGTGATGAGCCCAAACGCTGCATGCAGCACCCACCCCAGCCCTCCTCCTCTCCTACCCTCTTTATGGGTAAGATGAAGAAAGCCAGACTTATGGAGTTTGAGACTCAGAACCCACCAGAATGTCATATACCACTCCCAGCTACTCAGGATAGAGCTAAGCAGAGAAGTGGAAGGCAAAGATGGAGACGTGGAGAATTTTACTGCAGATCTTGGCAAGAGAGGCTGGGTCATCCCTCTTACTACTATTTTTAAAACTGGAGACATTTCCAATCCAACTCTTGTTCGTGGCATTTTTTAGCAAATAAGCATTTCACCCTATGTCAGTCACTAGGGTCATGACTATGGTTAAGATGTGGCTTTGACCTTGAACTTGGGGAATTTAAAGGGCAGACAGGCAGCTCCTTACGGCAGATTATAGTCACATCCTGATAGGAGGATATATTGGGAACTCTCAGAACACAGAGGGAAAAGGCAAGGAGAACATCACAGAGGAGGTGACAAGGGCTTGAGAGAGGACTGGGAGATGCCAACAAACAATAGGATTGCAACATTCCAGCAGAGGGGATGGAGGCCGGAGAGGTTTGGTGGTTAGAACACTGTGTTTCTTTCCATGGCTGGAGCCAAGAAAAAATGTGGGGTGCAGGGAAAAGTGCAGGAACCTGGTCTTTCACAACTTAAACAAAGGGCTTTAAAAAGTGGAGTTTCCTCCCTAGGTCAGCATTTCCCCCAAGAATTACCTACAGAACACAAGTCATGATTTTGCTCTGCAAAATCAATAAATCAATAAATCCCAAGATCAAACACATTTGGGGCCTGCTGCAGAATAGACCCTTCCCCCTGGAGATTCGGCTGTGTTCATTAACATTTGAAAGTTCCCAGTTAGAAAGGAGAGGAGAGAGGGAAGGAGGGAGGGAGGGAGAGAAGCTTATCTTTTAACTCTCCAAGTTTGTGTCCCAGGCTGTCCTTTGTACATGCAATGCACACAGACATCGCCACAAATTAATATTCCTTGGTCACCCAGTGGGAAAAACTGAGCCAGGGCTGGGGAACGTTTGTGGTTTTAAGCAGGAGAAAGTTTCACCTGGAGGTACGAGGGTAGTGAGATAGCTATTAAGGGGCAGGCACCATAAACCCTGGCACCCCAAGATGAGAATCAGAATTTATCCCTTTGTCCTGAGACTAAGAACATTTTCAATTCCCTACACCAAGTATGTAGACAGCCCTTCTCTGCGCCAGCTGCTCTGGTACCCCAGTACAGAGAAAACCTGGATACACCCCTACATTGTTGATGCCCGTTTGGTGGAAGTTGAGTTCGTGTCCCCCGGAGACAAAGAATGAAACCAAAGGACACCAAGGCAAGTATAGTAGACAGACTTGATTTTAAGAAAATTATAGAAAGCAAAGCATAGTGAAAAGGGCAGACGTCCCCCAGAGTGGGAGAAGGGACAGAGCCGAAGAGGCAGCTAGGTTTGCACTTTTTATAGAAAGTTCACCCTTCAGTTGGTCATCCTCTCCCTTCCCCCAAGCCTAGGACCTGGGTATTGGAAATTTTCATTGGGTCCAACCTTGGGGTTGCACCTCAGGCATCAATAGAAAGAATGTGGCCCCTGGCTTAGCAGAAAGGAGTGTCTGCATCTGGACCCACCTTGCCAGAGCCTCCTTACTAGCATTGGGGGATGTCAAATTGATCTTAAAAGAACCGGTTTTCCCTTGATTGACTCGAACATTCTCCCTACTCTGACTGCCTAACTTTTCCCCCTGTCTCACAGTGATGCCTACTAAGGGACCCTAGTCACATGAGGGTAAAGATCAAGATTTAAGGGAAAAGAACACAGTTTTGTAAGAAAGGCGTCCAGAATTGAGGAAAGTTTTCTTAGTAAGCCATACCTAGGAGGAAGGACAGGTAGGAATTAATGAGGCAAAGCAGGGAGGTGCTGGGGGAACAGCATTCTGAGAAGAGGGGAAAGCACCTGCAAAGGCCCTGGGGCAGGAAGGAGAATATTACAGCTACAACCAAAAGGGAGAGCAAAAATGAGCTGCTTCCTGATCATCTAGCAACTTTTTTTTTGAGAGAGAGAGAGAGGGACAGTGACAGAGAGAGAGAGAGAGACTATCGATTTTTATTTGGCTTTTCGTGTGACTTTCGTTGCCCCAACAAAACACTCATTGTGTACGTGGTGCTGGGGTTCGAACCCGCGTCCTCGTGCATGCCAGGCAAGCGCTGTAACCACTGAGCCACCGCTCCAGCTTGCAACTTTTCTTTACGGTCTTGTTAATGCCTATATCTTCCTGGCCACAGGTTAGAAATCCAATGCCCTCAGCATCTGAGATTTGGTTGCACTGGAAAGGAATGTCCAGGAAACTGACCGGAGCAATAAGCAACCTGTACTGGAGTTTCCTGCTTAACCAAGGAGAGTGAGGAACGGAAGGCACTCCCTGGGGCCTGCCTGATTAGTGCAACTGCTTTGAATCACAGAAAACGTCTCCTCAGGATGGGCCGCGCCTTTTCTGCCCCGTTCTGGGCCAGGGGTAGGAGCCAGGCCCTATGCAGAGTACTTCACACACACGACTTAAAGTTGAACTGATACGCTTGAACCGCTGCCATCTCTGGGAACCTTTTGCTGGCCCATCTCTTATCTTCAGGCCCATGGGTTGATGACATCTCTCAACACCCTCCTTACTTCTGCCCTGGACCCAGAGAAACACCCACTGTCTTGGCTGTCTTCAACTGAGTTCACCAAGAAGCAGAACCGAGACAGAGATTTTCATGCACGTCGATTATTCAAGAGGTGCTCCTAGGAAGAAGGGCCAGGGGAGAGAGAAAAGGAAAGAGAAGGAAGCTGATACACTGTGGGTTAGGGGTCAATCCCACCCAGGACCTTTGTGAGATGTGATATGATGTGGGAATACCCCGGAGTGGGCCCCCATGGGTCAGAGACAAGGTTTTTAGCCTCCTCCAGCTTCCTCCATGATTGGCTCAGGGCCACTCCCAGGGCCCCTGGCTCCCTGACAGGTCCAACCTGCATCTCAAGCAAAACAGAGAGTTTGGGGACCCTGCAGGGGACATGGGCAGGCATCAGGAGCCTTGGCTCCAATGCGACGGGCAGGACTCTGATCTCTCGCCACAGCCCACTATCTGAGCCCTTGGAGAAGGGGAGGCAATTTTCATTCAAAAACAGCCACGGAGGTAGGTTACGAAGCAAAGGACCACCTACCACGGAGAAAAACTATGCCCCTCTCCCAGGTGACAAAGGATCTAAACACAGCTGTGATCTGAAACCCAGGGTTGCTTCTGTACACCATGAGATGGGTGCCGCCATTGCCCCTCTTTATAAATCAGGAAACTGAGGCTGACGGTGGCAGTGAGGGAGGACACAGAGCCAAGATTCAAACTCTGGTCCTCCTGACCATAGTGACCACGCACATCCCCAAGTCCTACGCTGCAAGTTTACTCAAGAGCCTCAGAGCAGGGCTCAGCTTCGGAAACTTGAATAACAAGAAGCATGTCAACATAACTTTGAACACTTATGCTCACACTATTCTGTGTGCACAGAGGAGTTTGGGGATGATATTATTTTGCCCATTTTATTGAGAAGAAATCAAAGGCATTGATCACTCTAAGTCAGGTGCCCCATACCATATCTGTCTGACAAGTTGTTACAGCTTCCTCGTTGACTTCCTTGAAACCCAGGGTTTCAAGTGCTGAGAACTCCAAGCAAATCTGTCCTGATGGACCATCAAAGGTGGCTTCTGCATCAGAAGGAGGATTAGAGAGGACGGTCGCTTGTTACCCTAACCATCCATCATCACCACTGTCACCTCCACACGAGTGGCAGGTGCTGTTCAGCCTCACCGTGCTGAGTATCATTACAGTGTCAGAAGGAAACAGGAGCTAATAAGGAGCTGGCCTGGGCTAAGAGGAGAGGCCTCTGGTGGTTCGAGAGTCCAGAATGGTTAAGAGAGCCGGCCACCTGCAGTTGGATTCCAACTCTGAAATTTACCTACTGTCCAAGCTTGAGCCAGGTAATTAAACTCTCCCTGCCTCAGTTTCTTCCTATGTAAAACAGCAATAATGTTATTATATGGGTGAGACTACAATAAATCACTGAGTAGATCTCAGAGCAGGAGATTGGAGCTTTATTTCACCAGTTGGAAGACTGAGGGCAGACTGCAGGTCTACACCCATTGACCCCTCCCAGAAGTTAGGGCATAACTTTTATAGTTTAAAATCATAAGTGAAACATGTCTTTACATCATTTAAAAGTGACTGTTACTAGGATTCAAAACCACAAGCAAAAATCATGAGATCTAAAATTTATAAAAGAACCTTTGTGGCTACATTACATAACAACAATACAAGAACAGATGTAACAGGACTGGAGCGGTGGCTCAGTGGTTTCAGCACTTGCCTGGCATGTATAACGACACAGGTTCAAACCCCAGCACCATGAACACAATGAAGTGTTGGAGCAACGAAGGCCACATGAAAAACTAAATAAAATTGGTTCTCTCTTTCTCTCACTGTCCCTCTCTCTGTTTTATTTTTTTTTAAAGAAGAATATACATAACAATTATACTATTTTTTATTTGTTGCAGGTGATTGTTGGCAGGCACAGAGGCAGGGTTTTCCCAAGGGAGAAGTCCCTTTCTAACATGGAGTCCCAGTGTAAAATGGACTCTGTTTGGATATTACCTATAGAGGGGGGCCTGTAACATTATCTACCTCAAGGGTTGCTGGGAAAATGAAATGAACTAATGTAGAGAGAGAGAAAGGCTAGAACATAGGCACCCATGGAAATGTTAGCAATGATTATGTTGGTGTTCAGAGTGGACTCTGGTCTCTGTGGGGAATCGGAGGGCTAAGTAGGGAAACTGAGGCAGGAGACAAGGCCACACGGAGTTAACAGAGGAGTCCGGTTGGGAGGCACATGGTCAAGAGCAGCATGACCAAGACAGATCTCATGGCTGGTGGGACCAGCATTCTCTCTGCAGGCATGTCTCTGAGGGCCTGTGCAGGTCTGTGTGTGCAGGTGAGGCTGAGTGAGTAGAGCTCATCCTTTGGGATCTGATGCAGCCAAGTCTGACTCCCAGCTCCACCCGAAGCAAGGTCATCAACTGTGAAATGAGAAAGGCTTCCTCCGAGAGCTGAGCCGTAAGTGGCCCGGTGACTACTCCTCGCTAAGGGGAGTCCTCTCCTCTGATCACTCCTTTTTGGGGTCCTGTGTGACTTCCTCTTCATGCCCTGCCCTAGGTACCAGCCTCCCTGATGAAGTTGTTCTGGGCCCTCCTTTCTGCTCGGGGCACACACTGTCCTTTGGAAACTGCACCTCCACCCCGGGTTTCAGTTACTGGCTTCAGCTGCAGTTCGCTGCCAGGTTCACCTGCCCTGCACAGATTTGACCTTGAGCTCCCGATCCCCTCCCCGGTTGTCTGCTGGGCGTCTCCATCTCCCAAGCACCCCAAGTAGTGTGTTCAAACCAAAGCACCAGCTGTCTTCCCAGCCTGGACCTTTGCATTGCTGAGAACAGTGTCACCGTCTGCTTAGTCCCTGTAGCAAAACTGATCTGACTTCCGCCCTCCCTTGCCCTTAGCCAAGGAACTTTCATATCCACCCATTTCCCTGGACCAAGCCACCCTTGTCACCTGTTTGTGCCTGCATCCATCCTTTGTCCTGCCAAAGTCATCTTTCCAAAACACACATGACCACGTCTCCCTATTCACAGGACTGCAGTTTCCCAGGACCAAGGCTAAACACCAGGCACCAGCTCTCCCCCTCCTCGGCCCCGCCTTTCCTGCCTACCGCATCTCTTGCCTCTCCTGCAGATACACCCTGGAGCCATGATTTTCCAGTGGCTCTCCCTGGGATTCACCTCCCATGTGTCCTGAATGGTAGGACTGGGAGCTACGTCACCCACGTCTTCCATGGCCAGCAAAGAGAAAGTCAATTAAAGAGGAGGGCCCAGCGCCTGTCTCTAGATGAGAGGTTAGTTGGACAGGTTGGCCGGGGAAGGCCACTTGGAGGTGGCGATGGGTGGCAGGGTGGGGAATGCTCTGAGGGATGTGAGTCCTGGCACTTCATCTTGAAGGAGAGCCCTGGTGTGGGAAGGGCAGGTGCTGTCAGTGAGAAGGGCACCTCCCTCTTGTGACCTTTACCGAAGACATTTTCTCTGAATGTCAGGTTCATTAGACACAGGATTGGGGGTGGAGGGATCTTTTGAAAACCAAATTAAAGCCAGGACAGACACACATCATCCAGAGGGTGGAGACAAACCAGGCTGGAGGGAAAAGTGACACACCTGCTCTGTGGGTCATATCTCCCCCTGATTCTGGGGGTATAGCCGTGTTTGTTCTCCTGGGACAACACCTCCATGTTGTTCTCCATCCCAGGGTCCCAGGACAAGCCGTACCCAGAAAGAACCCTCAGTCCATGATGCTCACCAGCTGACTAAGTCCTGGAACCATGGCTCCAAGGAAAGGCAGCCATACCCTCTTACCCTCCTGCCCCTCACTGGGACATTCACATGGATCCCAGACTTGAATCCTATCCCTGGAGCCCAGCCCTTCATCTGAGGATCCATGTGCCTGACTTAGAAACCCACTCTGGGTCCAACCTGTGTTGGACATTGAAGAAAAAATCAGAGATTTGCCCTACCCTGAAGAAGCTCCAGGTTTCATGAGGAGGTCATACAAAAGCTACCTACTGGTGGACTCAGTGCCATGACAGATCAGACACAAGGTTGAGACATGCCCTAGAGGAGAGAGTTTAGGTGGAGAGTCATTAAGGGCTTCCCATGAGAAGCGACACCTGGGTTGGGATGAAGGATGAATAGGAGTTGGTCACCTTGTTTGTTTCTTCTGTCTCTGAAAACAATGGCTGTGAGTTCCCTGGCCTGACAAGCACACCATGATTCTGTGTCCTTGACCTTGGGGTTGCTTTCATTGCCAAGTAGCATGGTCAGAGCCCAGAAAGCAAGGAGCCCCTGGCTCTTGCTCCGCTTCCTGCCTCCCAGTTATCCTCCACAGCCCCATCCCAGGCATCACTGATGGCGCAGTAATGCGTGCTGGGCACCTTCTGCTCACAAGCCATCAGGATCTCGGGGCTGCTCCTGCCCCAGCTCACAGGAACTGGGCACTCGTGCCATCTGCTATAGCTCCAAGTACGGGTACCCAGGCCCATGTTGGGCTAGCAGGGGACCAGGGATGAGCCCCGGAATAACAGGCTTTGCCTCTCAGGGCTTCCAGGCTCCTCCATATTCATGTACAAACACACCAACCTCAGTACCTCATTCCTCATCCACGGCCATCTCCACCTTGGTCCCCTCTTAGGGGTGAGCTGCCCCTGGCCACAGGGCTCCTCCTGCAGTTCTGCCTTCTCCGCTGTTCTGCAGAGATCCTCTCCCTTCAAGGACACCACCATCCCCCGTCCCCAGTGCAGAGCAGCCCCACCTGGGCTCCTGGCTCCCGGGCTCCTGACTGGGCACCTCCGCAGCTCCTCAGCTGCCAACTGTCTTCACGCCTCCCAGAGGAGCAGCTGTCAGCACATTCTGGTGGCCGGGAGCGGGGAGAGAGACAGTGGAAGGAAGGGAGAGACAGACAGAGGCTGGGTACATGAGGGATCCCCAGCAGGGAAAGGAGGGAGGTCTAGGGGGAACACAGGAGGCTGGGACAGAGGAGCAAAGGCCTCCTGAGCAAGGGAGAGGCCACAGATCCCCGCTGAGTCCTTCCCTGCTGTGTGCAGAAGGGAAACCAGAAAATTGGCTTCCACACTGTGCTGAGGAAACAGGAAGAGATGGCTGGGCTGGCAGCACGGGGCCCCCAGTGCTCTGGGGCCAGGGGCAGGAAGCAGGAAGAAGCGGTTAAGTCTTAGCACATGAGCAAGAAAATACACGCACATCCACACGTACTTGTAGACACAGACACACATAACAACACACAGACACACACTTAAACACAGACACAAGGCACACACGTACTCTCCAGGAGCTGAGAGCTCAGGGGCCTGCTCCAACCTATCTGTGCCCTGAGAGGCACAGGGAGTCTCTTCTTCCCCAGAGCCCCAGACAGATCAGAAAGGTCAGTCACCCTAGGTGTCCCACCCTTCAGATAGCATGTCCACACAGGGCACAGGGGTGCCCCAAACCCAACAGGGTCAAAGCAAGTGCTCACGTGCAAAGGACAGGGAGGCCAGGTAGTGAAGACGCCCACAGCCACACTGCACAGAGCTGGCCCTCTGCGTTAGTTAGGGCTTCTAAATAGTGGAAATACCTGTTCTGGTCAGGTATTTTCCATGACCAAAATACCTGACCAGAACAATTTGGAGGAGGAAAAGTTTATTTTGAGCTCGTGGTTTCAGAGGTTTAGTCCAAGTTCGTCCAGCTCCTTTGCTCTGGGCCAAGGTGATGTGGCACATCATGGCAAAAGGGCATGGCAGAGGAAAGATGCTCACTTCACGGTAGGAACCAGGGGTGGGGAGAAAGGGAGGAGACGGGGGACAAGACAGAATCCCCCAGGGCTGACCCACCTCCTCCAGCCAAGCCACACCTGCCTACAGTTACCACCCAGTACAGCAGTCCTTTCAAACTATTAATCTATCAAATGGATTAATCCACTGCCTAGGTCACAGCTTGAATAATCTAACCATTTCACCTCTGAGCATTCCCACATTAACAAGAGCTTTGGGAGAACAGCTCACAGCCAAGCGATAACACCTTGGAACCTGGGTGCCTGGTCCTTGTCCACCTGGCTCTACAGCTTTGGGGACACTTAGGGAACTGTGCAGATTGTGGGCACAGGACCCTCTCCATGCTCACCCTCCCCATCCCAGGAGAGGACCCTTTCCCAGCTCTAAAATAGTCCCCAGCCAAGCAGAGCCCAGATCCACTGCACCCTGAGACGATCATGGCCTCCCCCCTCCCCCGCAGCCTCTCTCAGGCCAAGTGCCTGAGCAAGGCACACAGGAAACACACCATACATGCAGTCTGTCCCCCCACGAGCTCTAGGCTGGCTTTATGGGGGTGTCAGGATCCACTGGAAAGAAGAGCCC